>JABWIB010005740.1:10393-30112 GCA_016617825.1 Platyplectrum ornatum
ATCCATAGCACCCAGGATTCTAGATCCCAGCGTCTGCCAGGATTCCATAGGATTCTATGTGATTGTTCCAGTTACAATCCATAGCACCCAGGATTTTAGAACCCAGTGTCTGCTAGGATTCTGGAACCCAGCGTCTGCCAGGATTCCATAGGATTCCACATGATAGTTCCAGCCTGCACGTCTCAGCATCTGCAGCACCCCGTCTCCCGGCAAAGCGTCTGCTATTGGTTTCTCCCTGACACGTGACGTGTGTGTGTATGTAAGTGTGTGTGTGTGTGTGCCTGTGTGTCTTTCTCTTCGCCAGTCTGTGTTGGAGGGCACTGATAGGCCAGGCGGATGCGCAGGCAATTTATCATCTTGATCTCCCACTGAGTCAGGGAGCTCTGCTGTCACCAGTATTGATTTCAGAGGATGGACTAAATTTCCTAGGATTTCCATTAAGAATTAAGAAAAAAAGCTATAAGCGCGCAGGGTAGCCAGGCAGACATGGATATGAGATGGCACTGTGCAACCTTGCAGGTAGCTTCTTCTATCACAGTCGGTGCAGAGCACAGCCCGGGCACCGGAGCATGGAGGGTGTGAACGTGTCATTTGTTTTACAAGACAAAGCAAATAGAAGGGGGTGGGAGAAGCTGTCACCGATCAGCACAAATGTATTGTCTTTAACTATTCGTGGAATTGCAGCGATCGTGCATGTCCCTGTATTCCAAGCACATTGTGCATGTCTGCTGTGTATGCAATGTTACTGTCCTGGCAGGAGATGATGCTGTGGCTATATATTATATATATATTATATCAGATATTATATATTTTATATATTTATCGTTAGCATGCCCAGTAAATGTCACCCTGGTAACAAGCGATGATCTGCCACTGATTCACAGCTGCAATGTGTGGAATCTATGTAATGTCTCTGCATGTTGATGTATCAGTACTGGAGAGCACCAAATGACATGTCACACACACATGGACACTGTACACACAAGATATCAGTTATTTTATATATTATCACTGATTGTGCATGTCAAATTGATTGTTCTTTACAATACCTAATATCTATCTATCTATCTATCTATCTATCTATCTATCTATCTCATATCTATCTATCTATCTATCTATCTATCTATCTATCTCATATATATCTATATATCTATTTATCTATTTCATATCTATCTATCTATCTATCTATCTATCTATCTATCTATCTATCTATCTATCTATCTCATATATATCTATATATATATCTATATATATATTTCATATCTATCTATCTATCTATCTATCTATCTATCTATCTCATATCTATCTATCTATCTATCTATCATATATAGACATAGTTATTTATTTTACAAGCGGAAATGTTATTCTGAAATGAGCCTTTATATTGGCAAGAACTGATACATAATGGATCTGCTGTTATATAACCTCGCGATTACTCATTCATCAGTGTCCTCTCCCCTCCACCCTAGATATATTTAAGCAAAAGGGAAAACAGCAATTCCTAGTTACAAATAGAAGAGATCCTTCAGTCTATGTATTTATAACTTGATGTATAAAAAATAGTTCAGTAAACATTTATAGAATCCTATGTGTACAGAGCATTACCTGGTGGTAACACCACAATGTGAGAGGTGTTCGGAGAGAGAGCAGAGTACGCCCAGTGTCAGAGGGGGCTACGATGTGTTCCTCGCTCTAACAATAAAAGCATTGTCTAGCTGAAGTGTATGCAGCAGGAAAAAACATGTAAATGGACTTAAATGTATAATCTGTGATCTGTGCTGAATTGCTGTATATAGTTTTCTTTGACATGCTTTTGAAAAGGTTGTGCACTGAACTGAATGTAAACTATAGGAATATATTAGGTATTTATTAACTCTTACAAAACAATCAAACCTTGCACACTACTTTCTCTGCTTTCCTGTAGCAGAATATACGCTATTTCCTATGTCAAATTGATATTATAAACCTTATATGTGTATTCTGTTATGGAAACTGATGTTATATGCATGCCATCTAGATGTAGCATTTTATCATTATGTCATGATTTAATGCTGTTTATGGTTATGGTAACATTATTAAACCCCTTTATGTCACATTCTTCCTGACATTAGTATCATTGGCTTATAAATAGACATTTGAGAATGAGATAGATGTGGGATTTGTATGTCTTACGTTGCCCTTATTTTCTTGCCTTGGGAGGGTGTACTGTACACACTTCAGCAGATAGGGGCTGAAAGTGACAGGCTCAGGCCTTATAGCAAGGAGATGGAACACATGTCTGGGTTGATGGGGTGAGATAGAGCCATGTTACGGTGGGGCAGTACGGGTCTGACAGCATTAATGAAGCTGTCAGTGTTTGACAGCACACAGTATTCATGGAGTGCTGAGTGCTGTTTTAAGCTATCAACCTATTTATATGGGCTCAATCAGCCCCGCCATCCCCAAGGTACCACCTAGCTCCGCCCTTCCAGAATGGGGCTCTACCACCTGCTATGGAGTCTGTTATGTCCTACCTCTGTATCAATGCAAATAAATTCAAGTCACATAGGACAGGACGAAGTCTACAAGACCCTACATTAAGATGTATGATGTGTCCTCACTGTACTGTACCATTAGATGAACCCCCTAGAGTCCAGATTTTGAGAAACCAGATCCATCCTTCATAATTCCATGTACGTTCTGAACACAGCAACAGCAAATAAAGCACAGACTACGGGGTCCGTGATACATATCTGGTCATAATTCCCTGATATTTTGGTAAATGTAATTCTCATTGACCTTGCATGATTGAGATGATCTATCACAGTACCAGATGTAATTATGGATTCTTTCCAAGGGCGAACCTCAGGCAGTATACTATCAATAGTAGATTTTGTGTTCACCAGGAGAAGAAGGAAGCAAGCCTTTGGGAGAGGAGAGAGAAATTACACTGGTCTCCTAGATTTGTATCATAGAGAACTAGGCCATAGATATTGCTTGGAACAAACACTTAAAAATCAATATCAAGGCTGAGCGTTACAAATGAGTGTTTTTCTTGTCCTCCACTAATGAAAGCTCACTTAGCTCCCAGACATCATCTGTTATTACACCTGTATCAGGGCAATCAGTATTTCATTGGCGCTGTAGCCGAACAAAATCGTAGGACAGCGATTAGGAATTTATTTCCCTGATTGTCCTTCCAAGCCTCTTTCGTACAAACACTAATACAAGTATTTTGAACCACATGCAACTTAAAACGTGGCAACTCGCAGCATTTCTAATGGCATCAGATTCTATCAGCCTCGTGTTCTTTTCATCACGGCCGAGCCGTTATTTTAAGGTTGTTGTGACAGAACAGAGAGCGTCGAGTCTATGCCATGCCCATAGAGAGTGAACCACATTACTTTTAACCTAAGACCCATAGTCCAGGTTTTTTCCAGGGGAGGAATGGTCATAGGACATACAGGGAATTTTCCAAGTAGGCCGGTGGTTTTGGAGGCCGCTCAGCAGCCCCTCTGGGATTATGACAGTAATAGGTGGTGGTCACTAAGATGTCACTATTTGAAGATAGCCATGATGCTTTCTGAATTGGATGCTGGTTATTAGGATGAAGTCTGCGTTGCACAGGGGTAACTAGAAATCTCTATTGTATTTGGAAATGGATGTATTAGATTGTAACTCTTACATAATAGGCTATAAATAACCCACCTACATAATATATGTGCAGGGCTCTTATTAAAGGTCTTTATTCTCTAATGTCGTTTACTTTATTAAGCCCTGCCTTTAGTTGATCCTGGCCACATGTGACCTCTCGCAGATTGTTTTCCATGGCCACTTTGAAATCTTAATCCACCCCCACTATTTTCTATAGTGTTCTTCTAGATTTTGCTATGTATTTGGAATTTTACATCAAAATATGTAACAAGACCATATTTTTATAAAGTAGTATCTTCTTTCTAATACTAGTATTTTCAATACTATTACTATTTATTCCAATTCCTAGCACTATTGTTACTGTGGGAATGGGAAAGTGGAGATGTTGCCCATAGCCACCATATCTGAGCTCATATTTTCCAGTATGTAAAATAGCTGAGANTCTGATTGGTTGCTATGGGCAACATCTCCACTTCCCCATTTCTGCAGTTTAGTAAATATAGACCCTAATCTTCAATTCATGACCTTTATAAGAGGTGAGATTGTAAAGTGGGGATGCTGACCATAGTAACCAATCAGATTCAACCTCTCAGTTCATTTAACACACTGGAGAATGTGAACTCAAATCTGATTGCTTGCTATGGGCAACATCCCCACTTTTCAATCTCACTGCAATCTCACCGCTTAGTAAATATACCCCATAACCTGTAATCTTATTGTGGTGCAACTGTTTTTCAGCTTCATCAAATTCTAATCTTCATTTTATAGGTAGATTTACAAAAAATTCTGCAAAAGGAGAGGTGACTGTGTTGGCCATCCCAGCTGGCCAGATTGTGGCTACTATACATCAAGTAAATTGGTGAATCTGATTTACTGTTATGTTCAACATCCACTCTGCCTTTAATGTCTTGTTCTGGCACAATTCCCTCTTGTAATCTTCATGGTGTGATCTCTTCTATTGGTACTTAATCAAGTATGAAATATTTCCACTTCTAACCTTCATGTAGTGAAATCTTCTTATAGCACTTCTCCCAATTCAAGATAATTCCCGTTGAGGTTATCTTCTTCTAACACATCCTCCAGTGCAGTGGTTCTCAATCTTTTTCAGTGCGTTCCAGTTACATGCCAAGTACAATGTCATCCTTTATTCAGCTGTATCCTCACTATGGACAGAATTGTACATATGACCTATTCGAACTCTCATGTGCATTTATGTGTTTGCAAGGACCCTACGTAATATGTTGATGACTCCAAATCCTGTCCTTACTGTACAATTCATACATCCTTTCATGCTCCTTTAGGATATACACAGGCCATCCCTCCCGCCACATTATGAGAAAGACATTCAGCACGGAAGTCTATATCCTGAGTATCTAAATGCATGTTAGAAGCTTTAGTATCAGTGGTTGAAGTGGATATTTAGAAGTGGTGTTATGGAGATTTATAGTTCCTCATGTATACACCACACTTTAAGCTTTAGACTTTGTCTAGAAGTTTATCCATTTTCCTACCCCCATTGCCTTTTATTCATTTACTAACTGGAAAGCCAGTTAGATATAGGGATATAGGTAGCTGGCTGGAGAAACGGGTTTGTAATGTAGAAGTTCCTCATTACCTAGGCCCCTGATCCTCTACCCGGGAGAGGGGTGGCTCATGACCAGGGTGAACACTACAATCTCCCACCTCAACGCTATCTCTCTGCAGGATACATTGACTCTATCTCTCCCCTCCAGATCTCTTGTCATATAAGGCCTCCTCCTCAGGACCCTCCTTGCCATTGCTTACCTTAATCTTTTATGATGTGATGATGATTGCAGCTCCTGTATCTACAAGTACTGTAGTTGGTCCATTATGACATCAACATTAATATTCTTTTGGATTCTTCTAGCTCTTTTGTGTTTTTACAGTGAATGTCATATTTTATTTTGAATATACCATAAGAAATCCTTAGTCCAAGATATTTGTACCACTAATGTTCATTTTATGAACTCTTCGGCTAACACATCTCCGACTGTGATATATTACACTTCTAATCTTTATGTTTGACCTTTGCTTCTAAAACATCACCTCCTGCAATACATGGCACATTTCTAAACCTCAAGTCATAACCTTGTTATAGTGTATCACCACCTTTGAAATATGTGTTTAATCGTCATGTTGTGCCCTCCTTATGTATTAATATAGAATATCATCAACCTCAATCCTCTATGGCAAGAGATGAGATAGAGATGATTTCACCTTTAGCCCAAGTAACCTTCCATGACCCATTTAATATCAGGTCTTGATGACTACATGTTTATATGAGACTACAGAAGCATCATGATACATAATGCAAAAAAAATGTTTTTTCACTACAGTATAGATTTGATTCAGGACAGTCACGTCCATGTCTCAGCAGGGCAACATTGTAATTTTCTTTTTTTATTATTATTATTATTATTAATAATAATTTAATTATTATTATTATTATTTTTATCTATTTTATATTATTTGCTGTTAAATAAGCGTTGGTCCTATACCAGTAGTCATTTATATACGGTATTCTACATAGACTTTTAGCCGAAATGTAAGTTTCTTTTTGAAACTCTTTTCAACATGTGGCCTGACGCTGTCCCAGATGAAAGTGCTGATGCCGCAGATTACTGGATAAACCTTTTATCTTTAGACCATTTTAATTAGCTAACCAACATGTTTTATTTCAAAGCAATGCTTTTAACTTCACGCTTCACAAAGTATATGTTAATCTTTGATTAGCATTGTTTTTGTCCCTAATCCCTCATGGTTTTGTTTGTGGCAAGCAATATGTTCATTCCAAACAACGCAACAAGCAAACCGTATATGGGAACCAAAGTGCTAAAAATATAAACATGTAAGGATAAAAGTTATAGACACAGCATAGGCTATTAAACATATGTAGTAGTAAGTTTTGATTAATTATGGGTTATTATTCATATTCTATTAGCATTATAAACATTTTGATTGGTTGACGATACGATTGTGGATAGTTATATATTTATGTTTGACAGGTCGACCAGACACACACGTTGTTCAGGTTTTTTAAGGACTTTGGATGGGATTCTGCTCCTGTTGGAGTTTTGATCTCATACCAGAGTTCAGCGAGCATAAGACCATGAGGTCCTACCTTCATTGTGGGTAAGGGGAGGCCACTCGCTTCACGTACAAATGGGTTACCTTCAATTTTCTACCATGTAAAATGCTGACAATGCCGACTCTTCTGCTGCATATTTTCCTAGTTAAGCATTTGAGACTGGATCTTCTTTTCCAGAAAATGACTTTTCCTATAGCTACAGTCAGAGGGGATGAGTTGATGTAACAAGCGGGCAGAACTTAATATTACTGGACCAGATCCAGCTCTCTGTGTGAACACTGCGGCTGTGCACTCCCCTATCACTCCCCTCTCTTGTGCGGAAAAGGCCCTTACGCTGCTATTCCCCTTACATCACTTATTGTCTCGACTTCCACACTCTGTATACTAAAGTTGGGTTGTGGAATAAATTTTGGACCCTGTTCACTATGTACATTATAGACATGTTACTGAACTACACATGGATCCACACTACCAATGAAGTATATATTAAGGTAGGGTATGTTTCGCATAATTCAGTTTAATATTTATTCCAATGACCAAAAGGAACCTTTTATAGTGATTTATTGGATTTAATTAATTTATTAATTTGTTACTATTCTGTATACATTAAAAGACGGTTTTGCAAGTAAAGTATGAGTCAGAAATGATTTTAATTTCTTAATAAATGATTTAGAAAGAATATAGTCATAACAGACTTCTATCAAATTCTGGAAGTAAAAAGAGTATTGAGGTTGGCATTCAGTTACATACTGAACCAGCACAGAGTAAGCAGACATCCATTAATTACAGAAGCAGCTTTTATGTCACATTACGTCACAGAGGATAATATCCCCTGACAGTGGAGAGAGACATTTGTCAGTTGCTTCCATATGTTAGAATACACCAGATGGCATCCATACATTGCATCTGGAAGGGACTTGCTTGGGATTATGTGTTGAGATGTATCACGTATATGTATTTGTAGCTTCTTGACTGTCACTTGCTTTGGTTACCAATATGTTGGCTGAAAATTAAAGCCCTGTCCCTTATCCCCCATTCAGGTCTAACAGATCATAGTTTTAGAGCTTTGGAAAATTACTTGTCAGCAGTTGGCCCACAGCCATTGGGAAATGTGATAACACAATTTGATACACCCCCCGATGAGATTTGACTTGTCACTTCAATGATCCCTTGTCACTTCAATGATCCCGTCCCACATTCGGCCTTATATTAAGCAATGCTGAGTAGAATTTGTTGCTGTGTGATGTCACTAAATACCATTGTCATGCTACTCCACCGTTTAACATTTACTTAAATGACCCTTAGTGCCTGAAGTAACCTGACCGTAAAGTGATTTATTGGATTAATTAGTTACTGAATATTGTTTACACTTTAGTACATTGGAAAAAATGGTTTTGCATGTAAAGTATGAGTTAAATGACTATAGCCATTAGTCACACCCAAGTAAATAGGGGAAAGATCATTTTAATTGCACGCACTACCGAGTATGTGAAAAATATTCATCTTACAGTTAATTTAACTTCATTCTTTATTGTGTACCTTAATTTATAAAAAAAAATTCAAGCTTTTTATGAGGTTCTGAATTAATGTATGCAAGTTAATATACATTATGCAAACATGAGGACTACCTAACAGTATCATTCTTATATACTACCTAAATAAATCATATATTTCCATGTTACTATAAAATACATGCTTAATAGTTATTACTTTATAAAAATTATCCACCTTTGTCAATGCATTTAATGAATCTGGTGTCAACGGATTACAGTCAAGATGATCATGTCACACCCACCCCTTCATTGTGCAGTATGTCTTCTTATATCATTATCTGGATATCTTTAGGTGTTAAAGCACATGACATTGTTGTATATAGCGCTTAGCTGCTGTTCCATTTAATGGATCTGTAATAAGTTAGGAAGCATAATAGTTGACTAAGACAATATAATCCAGAGCAGGGCTCGAAGTGGTGGTGTATAAGGGGGTATGTGATACCGGCACTTCTCCCATAGATGTAATTAAAAAACTTAAAATCTCCATTATATTTTATGTTTCCATACCGCCTCTTCTATATGTCCATAACCCCACTTCTAAATTTCCACTTCGACCACTGATCCAGAGAGTCTAACATCATATATGTGAATATTTCATACATGCTAATCAATTTAAAATAACCCATCCAAACAAAGTAGGTGTTCCCGCAGACATTTCTTGTGTTTCAGTTTGGGAGAACGAAAATGGGACTAATAAGCCTCACCCGAAGCTGCCCAAACTATGCCCGGATCAGCCAAATCTCTGCCGCTTTTGTTGCAATTAAAATATAACTGAAGAAACCCCACAAAAATGATCTGTACAAAGTAAAAGAGACAGACGGGACAGAAAAACAATCCCCCGCAACAGGGACTGCATTGCTGAAATTGGGAGGCATGTCCTACATCACATTGACAGACCCTCCAACATGACCCATTCCACCAGGTACACAATGCTCCGCTCCTGAGCTTCCAGCTGTCACTCACGAACTAACTTATGTTTAAAAAAGCTTTTACTTTTTAACACAGGTGGTTACCATAGTAACTGATTGTCTCATATACAGGTGGTTACCATAGTAACTGATTGTCTCATACACAGGTGGTTACCATAGTAACTGATTGTCTCATACACAGGTGGTTACCATAGTAACTGATTGCCTTGTACACAGGTGGTTACCATAGTAACTGATTGTCTCATACACAGGTGGTTACCATAGTAACTGATTGTCTCATACACAGGTGGTTACCACAGTAACTGATTGTCTCATACAGAGGTGGTTACCATAGTAACTGATTGTCTCATACACAGGTGGTTACCACAGTAACTGATTGTCTCATACACAGGTGATTACCATAGTAACTGATTGTCTCATACGCAGATGATTACCATAGTAACTGATTGCTGGAAGCTCAGGAACAGAGTATTTTGTACCTGGTGGAATGGGTCATGTTGGAGGGTCTGCATTGATAGATATGGTATTGGGATTAGGGGCACTAACATCTATGGAGCATATGACAGGCTAATCTCAGACAATTGGCAAACACCTATCGTATGTGCACGAGTAGAAAACTCAATATTGAGACAATAAGGCACATTTTAAAGGTTGTACCTTATAATTTGCCATATTAATATGAACTCATAATACTACTACTACTACTACTACTAATAATATATATATATATATATATATATATATATATATATATATATATATAAAATTAACATGTTTTAACACTTTCTCCATGTTAAAAATTGTTCTTAGAAACGAGCTACAGTCTCTCGTCAGCCGCACAGTACAATAACTCGTGACCATGGAAACCAACTAGAAATGAACAAGACTTTCTGTCTGGGAGTCTCAGACTTTTTTACGTGACAGGCATACATGATGTGTAATGTTGGGATACCGGTGGATGATATCCACTAAGCAATTTGACTAATACATACCGCGCTTTTGATCTACGACTGTGAATTGAGGATTCATGAGTAGTGTCACCCTTGTACTTCTCATCAGCTATTTCCCTAGCTGACAAGTTGCCACGAGCGATGGAATTTATCTTCCGACAGAGGTGTTTTTCTTTTTTTTTTTTGTTCCTTCCATTTTTTTTCATTTCCAGAAACGGTTGTTATGTTTTATTGCAACCCAGCATTTCTATTCCTTAAAAGTTTTTTTTTTGTCTTTCGCCAACTAGCGATGCTTCATTACTGCTTTAGGGCATGATAGAGGGATATACAGGAGAACATTTACAAATGGCACAGCTATTTGCCCACTGCGATATCATCGCTATTACTTGTTATAATGTGCCACCCACACAGCAAGACTGACGCTTGTAGTATGTAAGATACAAGACTGCCATATTATCCTATAATCGTAAAAAGGAAATTAGCGCGGTTCTGAGAGATGGAGATTGAGGAAAAGACGCTTGCTGGGTTTTTTTCCTCTAACCGTCTGAGTGCCTCTCTTAACATTACTATGGGGAATTCACACACTTCATTTCAAACTACTGTTAAAATGTGTTTGTCACTGCTGGCAATAATTAGACAGAAGGGAACACATCCTTTCCGTTTTCATTATGGAAGAATAACTTAGCTCATTAGTATTCAACTGGCAAAGGCCGGCAGGATTTTTTTATTTTATTTTTATATTTTTTTTAGAGGATGAAAATGTTCTGAATTGCATACATTCACAGCAGGAAGAGACAAAAATAATCAAATTCAGATTTTTTTTAACATCATAATGACACTTCCGTACTGAAGAAACACGTNTGTCAACCGACGCTCTATCCCCCATCTCATCTTCAGTCATGCAAGTGGGTATCAAAAACAATTTCACACTTAATTGTCTGTGAATGTTTCTTCCTGTACTGAAATAGCATTTATACAGATGTTTGTAATGTACAAAAAACCATACATACTTACATGTGAGATCTCCATCGAATACATCTACAGGGGTCGGGCCATGATTTAGGGATCTTTAAAGTTTTATGTATTTTGTATTTAAAAATACATTTCATTTACAGTCTATGATGTAGACATACAACATAATAATAATAATAATAATAATAATAATAATAGTAGAGATATATTCTATCTGAAAAACGTAAATTAAAAGAAAAAGTATTAAATGTCGAATCAATCATTTTCGTGTTCATTGAGATGAATTGTGATACTCCTGTAGCTCAGGTCCCCATCCCCCAAACCCCCTCCCAAAAAAAAGTGACAACATTGTCAAATACATAGTTTTCGGAGTCGCTAAGCTGATTGGTGACTGATTATATTTAAGGACAGTTTTAGTTGAATAGAACTGTGTAGACCCTTCTGAAAATTTTAGAATGCTCCGGTCTTGGACTCCGACTTCGAATCTTGACATATGCTTTAGACTGTTAACATATAGTCTATGTAACTTCATGCTAATTCTTTTAGAAGTTGGGTAGTGAACTTAAACTTGAAGATAGAAAAGGAAAATAGCCACAGGCAAAAAGCTAGTTAATAATAAAATAATAATATTATTATAAATCTAAGAATATATACAGACATAAATGACGTCTGTGGAAACCTATAGCAAATCATTTTCTCAGTGATGTCTTATCCCCATGTATACATAATTATATATGTGTTATTTATATAACAATCAAAATGTATTACATTTTGTATTCTACAATGAGCTGGCTGTAGTGCCATAGATTGACCTGTATATCGAATACTCGCCAGCCAGTCACATGTTTAATGTCACTGCCGAAGCTTCCGTCATGAAATTTAGGACATAACCATGAAATACATCATCTGAGGCCGCTGTAGTGTGTTAATTGCAAATATAAAAGGCGAGAAAGCTGGCTTTCATTGCGGCAATACTACTTACTGTCCTTCATATCCATGGTAATGGATTGTATTGATTTTTGTGTCTCTATGAAGGCTGAAAAGTGTCCAAACATTCGCTGAGAGATACATTGAAAGTCAATATTTTTGTTGAACGATAGTATTACAAAGTGTGTCCAGGCAATAGGCAGCATCACTCGGCAATTATCATAAATGGCAGAAACTTTTTTTTTTCATGTATAAAGATATTGCTGGTGCTAATGGGGTAAAGGCCAAGTCGCTTTTACTATACACAGAACCCGATGTGGGGTTGTGCATATTTTTGTTGGTAAAAGTTTGCCTTGATGAGTCCTGCGTTCATGTTGGTGAAGGTGCCCAACTTATGTAAAGTGAGTAAGTGTACGTGCTAGGGTCAGCTTCTTGGAAGTAAAGGCTCAGGAGTGTAAATGTTTTCACTGAATGTCACATGTAATTGTGCGCGTACTTATAGAAAAGCTAAAAAAGCTATAAACATGGATGTCTTTGCAGTTTTAGCTGTTTAGTTATGTATTGCTATTTATATACGGTGTATAATGCTACCTGGCTGTATTACAAACTGTTCAGATTAATGCTACATTAAGGGCTGACGCTGGAGTCACTTGGATCCCCTGCAGAGCTCTACGCATTTAGCGCCTCTCTGCACCTGTGCTGACATGCTGCCAGTATTCCCAGGTAAGTGTTGCACCCCTCTGCTTCTCTTACCAGGCTGAAGGCAATCTGACGACCTTGATTATATGATTGCATAGTACGTAGCTGGACGTATATTCAGCATGCATTGAAGGTGATTGCAGACACACAGCATGTGTATGCTGTATAGAGCCTTTGGTGTCCTAAAATACCACGGAAAAAAGCAGTTTAGAAATCAATTCATTTCTAGAAATTGTATCCAATATGAGTCACTAACCCATAAATAAATCCAAGTTAATACAAATATGAGTTATTAATCCTTGCCGGATTCATATTACTTTGGCTAAGGATAAACGCTCGGGATTGGTGATATTTGGGGATACCTAGCGTTATGTCAGGTCACTAGTTTCGCAACCCTCGTAAACTCATTAACTGGAAACTACACACAGGACTATACTTAGAAAACACAAAGAAAAAGACGCCACTTTATCAAGCTGACTTTGTGAAAACAGGCAGGAAGTTTTGCAATTACATGTGCGGTGCATCTGGCAGGGGTATCATTCTTTTTAATCAGCTACAATGCTGTTCAATTTGTCTTATCCTTCTTCTGTGTTGGTACTGGCATCAGGAAAAAGTGAGAGAGAAAAATGTTCTCAAAGTAAGGTAAATGATAAAGGAATGGTTACGTTTGGAGCGCAACATGGTTTGAAAAAAAATGTACTTTATAGGTTTAATTATCAGAGCTAATTTCTAATTAGTTAAACATAGTGGCAGGGTTGTGCGTTATGCTGGCCATACATTTGTGAGATATCAGGTGTGATGATGCGATGCGCATGTCGTGCCGATGAACCTTGCCTGCTGTTGGCAAGATTCAGGTTCAGGATTATATGTAAGGACTGAAGCCAGCCCTTACTGTACAATTTACATCCCTCGCTCCCGGTGCATACCTCGTGTACGGACAAACTACACAAATTGCTTATGTTACAGTAGTTACACAATTTACTTGTGCTTGCAAAATAAGGAGCGGATTTACAGCCTATATCCGGCCCATAGAGAGAAGCATTAAGACCAGCACCCGTCTCTTAATAACTTAAAAACGCTTCTTGGGCTTTACCAATTTCCATATAGACATATGCCGATGTAAAATTCATTCACAAATATTTTTTTTACTGTTATTTTAATAAGACATTAATAAGTGTTGTCATGGTAAAAATGAGTATCATAAGATTATCACTGATTTCCATACAGAAAATATAATATATGCTCTATAACACAACCAGGTCCTGGAATTTAGCTTGGCATTTCGTACGTTGGTTGCCGGCAAGGCAGATGTCACTTGTGATATGTGTTGCTTAAGAGCAGAGAGAGAACATTAGCCTCTGGCGTAATTAGCTCTACAAATATCAAGACAGTGCTGAACTTTATCTATAGGTTATTTCGTTATTCAAGATCCGTTTGACAAATGCAGGATACAATCATAGCATGCTACAAAAAAAATACCATGATAATAGATTTTGTTTGACTGCTTAAAGAAAGCAAGATTTACCTTGCAACATTTTATTGTACTCGCTGTTGTTGTAAATGCCATGAGGTCCTTCTGTAGCCTTTGACTTTGTTGATACAAAGGTAGTGACTGGAGCAATTCACTAGTTATAACCTCAGTACCCAATTCCCAGCTTGTTTATAAATATTATGATATAATGATCACGTTAAAGTGTACTATTGACATAAAGTTATCCCAGAGTTGCTGTCTTTTAGCTTCTGTCTCTTGTCGGCAGAGGGGAGTTGGGACGGAGCGCATAACAATATTTTCATTGTATGCATGGCTGACTCCATCACATGTAGATAATGTAATAAAGCCGCACTAATGCGTAACAGCACAAATGGTTATTTCCGGCATTGATACGCCACCTAGCTGTTACTGTTGGAACTGCAAATTTTCAGAGTTATTGGCAGCCTGCTTTTGAGATAAATCCAGCATCATGGTGGTATTGTAGAAATGTCAATATCTAAAGTGTCACATCTGTATACGGTCTGGATCTGGTCCTTTGTCGGAACTAAGACAATACATTTTAATACATCAGTCGGCTTACAGACAAGAAGTTTGATAGGTATGGGAAAAAGGCTTGGCTTGAGCTTGGAGACCTAATTTACTGATCAGCCTTAAACTTCTACATTTGTAACTGTGAACATTCAAAGCAACTTGTATTTTGGGTTATTTAATATAAATCTAGTATACTTTGAAGTTATAGCAGGACCATTGTTCTCCAGTTGTTAGCCTTCTCATTTTTCCATTTCTAAAGATGACAGATGCCATTGTTGTATCCTGCTTGTTTGGTTTTTAACTCCGGTATCACTGCTTGGCATATAATAGAATTGCATTACAGGACGCATATATTTATACATCTCCATGCATTGAGTATATAAAAAAAAAGAAAATAAGAATAGAAAAAAGCCGAATGAATATTCCAAGAAACACGGCTCAAGAGATTTTAAACTGCAATTTTAAAGAAAGGAAGAATATGTCTGAGGCAAGCTCTACAGATAGCAGCTTTGACGTCTTTGAAGTTAAAACTTAATGAAGTTACTTTTGGCAAGTATGATATGGAGCGGCACTGCGGAGAGAGCGGCTTCTGAGTTCCACAGTCAGTGCTTGTGCTGTTTTCTAAAGGTGCGTTTATGAAAAGGGGGAAAAAAGCCTTAAAAATAAAGACAAATATATAAAGGGAAGTAAATCTGATCATAAAGATAATAAAGCTAAAATGTCATATAATACATGTTTGTAAATACATTAAACGTGATTGTGTTACATGTCTATTGTAAGTGAGGACACATTGGAAAGTTAAGGTAGGGACCTGGAATTAGGATGAATATAGCAAATATAGTTCCTCCCAGGAGAAACAAAAAAACGACAACATGTGCGGTGCAAAGGCCTAGATTTCCACAAATCACGCTCGAAATCCCACCAATGAATGGTAAATCTTACTTTTACTACTGAAGGGTGGGGATTGATGTAATCATTTCATTGTAACGATCGGGACTGAGGCAGTGATCTACATTAAAAATCACTGCCTCAGCCTAGGTCCCAGAAGGAGGTATACCGGGAAAAGTGTCTGAAATCCGGGAGTTTCCTGGACATTCCAGGCGACAAATGGAATATAGCGCTAGAACGGTGAATAGCCACATGCCAATTGCTGTAGTCCAAAGCTTAGATTCATTAAACTAAAGGAAATCCGGAGATGTTGCCCATAGCAACCAATCATGTTATGGTTCTCACTTACCTGTTACATACTAGAGAATGTCAGCAAGAATCTGGTTGGTTACCATGGGCAACATCTCCACATTTCCTTTCCTGCAGTTTAGTAGCCGCAAGTCAGAAGTTAGTGGCGGACGCTTTGCTTCGCCATAAATGCAAATACTAAATGCTAAAAGTCCCTTTCATATTGTTACACCTGTTTTCTCCTTATATCACAGGAATAACACAGGACATAGAGGGAATAAATACTGTGGCCAGCCATTGCCATGTTTAGGGATATGAGCATTTATCTGTGTTAATGTAGGCTGCCATTATTGAAGTTTAATGGTCTTTGTACTTTGAACATTGCTGATCTCCTGTAACACTGAACGCGGTTATTGTTCTATATTTCATCCCAGTAACTAGTGACTGTCAGAGGGAAAGTGTAGTTACGTGAGAGCACATTCAGCTGTAGCTACTTGGCATGACAAATAGTACATAGAAAAGAGTTAATGTTCCTGCGCTGTCTGTATCTGGAGTCCTGCTCCGCGGTTGTTTGTCATGTGAATGTCTTACAATGACCCTTTCACACAAGTCAAGTGGAAAAGTCACAGAAAACAAAGTGTCTTATGTTTAGATCCAGGCGGTTTAGTAGCGATGCACATAAGACCTAGTTCAGTCGGAAAAGAACATCATCCACAAGAGTGAAGGACGGCGTGGCGTTTCTAATCTGTTTTGTGTCTCTGTCTTCAACCCATAAGGATTGCTGTAACCATGGCTGCTTTATTCTAATCATTCAGAGCTCAAGCCTGGGCCTAAATTCACTAAACTGCGGGATTGGAAAAGTGGGGATGTTGCCCATAGCAACCAATCAAATCGAAGAACTCGGTTTCATTTTACATACTGAAGAATGCGAGATAGACTCCTATTGGTTGCTATGGGCAACATCTACACTTTTCCAATCCCCCACAATCCCAGCACACACCACTTTGCGGCCAGTGAGATAGCGATCATGCAATCTAGTGGACGCAGCATACATACCATTTTTTAATTACATGACTCTGTGTAGCGAGTAAAGATATTGTTACAAATGCTAATCATGCTACTGAAACCATCCAGAATCATAGTAGGTGAAAGGTACTAATCTATTGAATGCTTAAATCCCCCCCCCCCTCCATTCTAATCCCTTCCATCCCAACCCAGGAATTTATATTACCTTGGGATTATTCCTGGGATTACTCTCAAAACTACACTTCTGATTTAACATTAGAACATGTTGTGATACTACCAGGTACCTCCATACCAATATATAAATTAAAACATCTATTTTATAGTCCCACCCTTAAACTTTAATTAAAAACATCATTAAACTACCAGTTTGTCCCCTTAGTGAACAGCGGGACAGTCCTGCAAAAGTGGGAATTCCCCACTAAAATCGGGACAGTTGGGAGGTATGCATTGACCTGCAGTAGTTAACATGAGAAGTGTTATGTAGGGCTGCAAAATATAAACCCACATGATCCCCTGGCATAATCTTTATTCTATGTTATTTAGTTTTCCATAGCTACACCGGATCTAAGGGGACATTTTCCGATAGCATATTTTTTTGCTGACAGCATAGGTGCAAGCGCTGCATGCAATATTGTTTAGCACTGATGCTATCCTATAGAACCTGTGGTGTGTCACTCAATAAGTCGCAGTCTCTTTGCACCTCAGTGTGAAGAATCAGGGAAAATGATGCCGGATTACAGATTGCGCTTTACGCTATGGCTATTTAAATCTCTCTTTAATTAGATGTTCCTGACCTGTTCCCTGACTAGGTTAGATTCAAATTGTTAGCTGTAAGTTGACAGAGAATATAAAGTATAGACTATAGATCTGTTTATTTATTATATTGAAATGGATGTTTTTCAATAGGTTATGGAAAGCCTTCGAGTAATACTAGGTGTATGGTTACCATGTACTGGGTGTGGAGATTTTTTTTATTCCCAATTACAAAGTATAGCTTCTTTCTTATATTGTTCTAAATGAACATTCACAAAGCAATAATTTCATACCAGTATTCTAGTCATACAGGACCAAATATCTGTAAGAGAAATGGCTTTTCTTCATATGTTCGGATCGGAAAATCAATGGAAACGAAAGCGTCTTAATAGAGAGCACAATCACGTTAGACCATACACCTCTCTTCTACTATGTTAATGATATTGTACTAATGTTATGTAATTAATTAGTATTATGCTAAAGAATATGTCTAATGTTTGGGTTAAATCTTGTAAAATTCTATATCAAGACAACCTCTATTAGAGACATTCAGGTGCACTAGTTCATAGAAACATTGTGGCAGCCCATAGAAATCAATCAGATTTCAGCTGTCATTTATACAATGCAGCACAGAAAATAGAAGTCAATAAAGAAGTGGTGGTGGGGGCATACACATATCAGAAATACAAAATATAAATCAATACAAGAGGGGTTGTTAGCGGCCGTATCATAGATTTCTTTTATCTAATAATCTTCTGTAATGGTTTACTGTAACAGAACTGCCAAACATCTACATTTATTCATACAGAAACTAGCGGCTATGTGAAGTTTATAGGACATATGTTATCATGAACAGAAGCTATGATAAAACCATATGCTTAGGAAGAGGGCTGCACATCTTGGGTTTGGCAGCTGTGAGAGTTTCTTTGCTCACATTTATTAGCACAGAGAACAACTTGTAGGTTTATACCTGCAATACCAGCAAATACACTAGAACGATTCTATACAGCATGATTTACTAGATTATTTGAACAATTTTTCCCTTGTCAATTATTGGCAGCACACCCTCCTCACACACTAAACAATTATCGTTCTGGGGGGGGAGGCACACACACACACACACCAATATTGGATGCTTCAAACGATAATCATTTGGTAGGAACAACAGATAAAATTATCGTCTGCTGGCCTCTCTGAAACAGCTGTCGTGCAGCGTCAGTAAAATTTGACACCACACAATAGAACGTATTTCGGCCAATTTCCAATAATTGGAGAGTTGGAACAATAATCATTCTAGTGTGTGGCCAGCTATACTTCATAGTTTCTTAGCTAACACTCTGTTGCATAATCCTAACCCATGCTGTTCCAGCCAATAATGGGATATATAGATTAAACAAGAGATCAAAGAAATATAGGCACCCAATGGAGTCGCTGCGGATTACTAGAATGGGTTTAGTTGTAAACATATATATTTACCACTGAATGTGTGCTGGCAGCATTTGTTACACTACAAAACATACAAAATATAGATTTTTCTTTACACACATCACACACACACACAGCAAGGTTTACCATGGGTGACAACTTTTGATAATGAATATCTGAGAGATTGTAGCAGCTCCAGCTGTATCTATTTGACCAGTACTGTATTTATCAGTACCTGGGTTGACAGGTATGAAGAGAAAAGAATAGCTGAGAGAGATGCATTCATCTACTGCAGTCTTTAAGACTCTGCTGGATAGAAGAAGTCAAACCTAGGGCACTATTTACTAATACTGTGATCAATATGTATTATAGCCAGGACAGTCAGTCATGAAATATAATGAAGAACCATTCCACACTGCAACTGAATGGGCCAGTGATAACATGGTTACCATAGTAACTGATTGTCTCATACACAGGTGGTTACCATAGTATCTGATTGTCTCATACACAGGTGGTTATCATAGTAACTGATTGTCTCATACAC
>JABWIB010005741.1:31431-43779 GCA_016617825.1 Platyplectrum ornatum
TAACTTCACAGGGGGAGATGTCTGGATCTGACTTGTTACTGTGTGGGGTGAAGGAGGTGATAACAATGTTATGTGTGGACTATTGGCTAATGAGCCAGCAGGTGCAAGTCTAGGCACCTGATTGTCTGTGTGTAACACATGTTCCACGGGCCTAGTATTATGTCACTAGCTGGCCCTGTCTGATGTCCTGAGTATAAAAGAACTGGAGTGTGCAACAAAAATAGAGTGGGATAAGATCTTGTTGTAGGAGAACACCAAAAAACGATAAAACCATGAAAGCGGCATTGACCCTATCTAAAGAAGAGATGGCGTCCCTATGCGACTGAGCGGACTTGACAGACTTAAGCACTGAGACAGAGAAAGACCTGGAGGTGGCCCCAATTGTTTCCCCATGGGTGAAGGGGAAGGCATTGTTTATGTCAATGGGATCGCCAGCGCACCTGGTGAGGCCGGACAGCCCGTGTCTAGTCCTACAAACAACAGAAGCCTAACCTTCAATGCGCCAATCTACAACATTCAAGCAGAGATACAATACCAATTTGAGTCTCGAGAAATTCAACTGTACAATTCTTATTTGTATCAAAGGAATAAATGTCCATGAATAAGTGTCCTTTTCCGCTATCTTCCTCCAAAATATTTTCTATAAGGGACCAGGACCTCAGAGAGAAAGGAAACAGATCCTAGTGTACACTGTGTTATAACATCAATATACACCTCCAATATCCTACTCACAAGAGATCCAATTCATATAAGCATGTAGTAATGATTCCTCCCGATATCCAAAGGTCAGGTAACACACACGAGCAGGATCCACAATATTTCCTATAAAGGACCGGGACCTCAGAGAGAAAGTAAGCAAATCCTAGTGTACACTGTGTTATAATGTCAATATACAACTCCAGTATCCTACTCACAAGAATTCCAATTCATGCAGGCATATAGTAATAATTCCTCCCAATATCCAGAGGTCAGGCAATNCACGTGGGCAAAATCAACATTCAGTATAGCTCCTTCCGATGGCTTCCACATTGTCACAGTGAAGGGTTAATCATCATAGAGGGAAGAGAGAAGGGAATAGTGTAGTTGTTCCAACTCACCTCCAGGTAATTCTATTTTATATACTCACAAACTCCTGGCTTGTGTTTTAGCATATATGGATCAACACCTCGTTCTCCAGACGTTATATGTGCCGTGGGATTACAAACTGCAACCGATCCTGCATTCAAGCTCCTGGGTCTGCTCCTTTCAGATTCAGTGTGTGTAAGCAGGATCTCCACAAGCTGCAGCTCCGGCTGGATTCCACGCTGCAATCAGCCACACTCCTGTGTTGCCAGCATCTATAAGATCCACCCCCTTTAGTCTATAGTAAAGCTCCAAAGGGGCTCCAAAAAAACATATATTTATTAAAAGTATATATTAAAAAATACAATAAAAGTAGCAGAAATAGCAAGGGTATCAGCGCTTATATACCACATGATGTTAATGCCATGACAAAAGGGCCCAAATTGTCAATGTCTTTTTGGGATAAGGAGGTGGATATCCCTAGCCTGTACCTTGTTGCAGCCAGCTTGAGCGCATATCCCTTGTCATAATTTTTATATATACATATAACCGCTAGTGGAGCCATATTTTTCTATTTTAAACACAAATTTTCCTTACTTATGGCACTTTATTTTTCTCTCTATTTTTAACTATTTTTCGCTTATAATAAAGACTCTCATAACCATTGTTTTTAAAAGTATTTATTAAAAGTTATATTTTACTTTTTGAGTATCTTTATCTCGGGGGCAATATATTTATAGGTAAGAGTGCACCCACATAAAAGAATCCTTTTTTTTCTTTTCCGTGTAACAGTTTGTGGTGGATTCTGGGTTGCACCGTCTCNATGTGACCATGAAAAAATAGATTNGTTCAAAACCTGTACACGCAATGCTGCGAGAATTGAAACTCGCAGACAAAACCAAAACTCGCATTGAAATTCGCTATCAAACCCGCCGTGAAACTCGCTGGAATTCGCAGCCGAATTTTTTGGAACATGAAAACGCGACCTTTAGTAAATATTCAAACTGACTGAAAAAACTCGCCACGCAAGATAGGCGAGTCTGTGCGAGAAATTCAGACTGGAAAACTCGACCTTTAGTAAATTTCACCCCTTGAATCTGTTTGGTTGCTATGGGCAGGCAACATCATTCCTTTTAAATCTCACTGCAATCTCACCGCTTAGTAAATATACCCCAAAATGGTTTTATATTAGTTGATTGATAATTCACCCAGCACATATCAATGCCACTTACTGTATACCTATTCCGTAAAGTCAGATATGTAAATTCCAGTTTATTTTTACAGTTTGTAATGGTCAAAATTCAAAATGAAATCTTTACTATTCCATCACTGTAACCATATTTTCCCCACAGCCTAACCCTAAACTTTCCTTCCCCATAGCTTAACCCTCCCTGCAGCCTAAATCGGCACCAACAAACGGGGTGATTTTCCCTAGGGAAAATCACCCTGTTTGCAGGCCATCCACGGAACGATGTCATTCCCATAATGGCCAATGGGGGGAGAAAAAACAATACCTGAAAAAAAAGAAATAAATTAAATTAAAATACACTCACCCATCTTATGTCTTCGCTGGGCACCACAGCGGTGCCCAGCACCTTCTCCGTATGCTGCGGCGTCTCCGTCTTGCACGGAGAGGACGCTGTATATACATGACGGCGTCATATTCGTGAGCTTTGGATGAAATTCGGCCCTGTATGGCCACCTTAACTGCCTTCTATTAACTGTTAACTGCCCACAGCCTAGTCCTAATATCCCCTTCTATGATCCATTCTCTCCCTGTAGTCCAGTGGTTCCCAAACTTGTGGCTCCCTGGGGTGCCACAATGCTTTCATTGGGGTGCCGCAGAATGTTTTTCTGACTGGTGGCACGTTTCCAGTGTACTTAGAAGCACAATTTTACATCTTGTATAGGAGCAACACGAGATTTAATATTAACCAGAAGTATTTCTGTCTTTACCTAACTAGTTATTACACGATATTGACTCAAAAACTTAAAAAAATAGAAAAATCTATTGTCTTAGGGGTGCCTTGAAAAATTATCGAGACCCTAAGGGTGCCTCGAATGAGAAAGTTTGGGAACCTCTGCTGTAGTCTAATCCAAACTCCCCCTCTCTATTAACTGTTACTTTCCCGCAGCCTAGCCTTAACCATCCCCTTATATGATCCATTCCTTCCCTGCAGCTTAATGCTAACCCTCTCTTTCTATTGGCAGTAATCTCCATGAAGTCTCTCCACTGTACCTGCAGGCACTGTCTTGGGATAAAGATTGATTACAGCAATGAATGGCTAAGTTGCCAAAATTGTGATATTTTGCTGCATACTTTATTGCCAACTTTGCCAATAAGTTATAGGCTAAGTAAGCTTAAGCTTTGTAAAGACGGTGGTTTCAAAACAAATGTATACTTTATATTATATAAGATAGTATATACTGTTCACTGGCGACAGAGATCAGTGATTATCAGTGATTATCTATTCCCTAACTAGGGAACAAATTGTAAGTTCAAATATGATGACTTGTATGTGCTATATTTGTGTGTATCTGCACCGCACATGACATTTCTATTACCTTTTTTTGCCAGATTCAACAGCAACAATTCTATCAATAGTCAGGTAGATGAATGGCCCTTAAAACGTACAGACCAATTCTGTGCTCCAGAATAATTGCAGCTCCAACAACACTCAATGTATTTTTATGGCAGTGCTTTTTGTTATCCGTAAAGTTCTCTGGGTACTAAAAATATTCCCGTACTTAAAACACAGTGCGCATACAGAATTATCAGTGACCTTTAGTGTTTCATCTGGTAACATTTTCCACTTTTATGTACAGTCTGTTCTCTTGTTGCAATGATTTTGAATTGTAGATCCTACCTTGCTTTTGCCAGCATCTAATACCCTTTGTTCAAATCTCCCATGACCACTCACTTTAGATTGAGCCTCTTTGTTCTTCCTCAGCCTCTGATGGCAGAACCTGTGCCAACTGTTTGTTTTCCTGCCTTGCTTTTGGCTTTCGTTCCTATGTGCGGAGACAGGAACTTAATCCGTTCTGATGGATCACGGCTCTACACACATACACATGCACACACGTGCGGATAGGTGTAATTAGAGGCGAATGCATGTGTCGCTACGCATGTTACATTGTGATCTATTGGAATTAATTATATGTCTGTAACAAATCCTAAAATTGCTCAAGAAGATGTTATATTTTTATTTATATCTTATTATATAAATAAGCAGTGATGGGTTATTTTCCTCTCAGGATCAAGGAGTACTGCGACCATGCATGTGCAGTGTCGGACTGGGGTACCTTGGGCCCAAAANAGGAAATCATTCTTGGGACTTGTCTAATACTTGTCTAATACTTCTAGTGGCATAGGAGTCTGGGGACNATTATAAGTGGTGATGTGGACATTTAGAAGAGGCAGTATGGAAACAAACATAATAGATATGAGATCAGCGGTAGAAATGTGGGTATGGCATGCATTCATATAACACCCCTCTTTGAGACACCATATAACTGAGTCATTTTCAGGACTTGACCTTTAAATGATGTGTATATACAAATGAGTTTGCACGTGTTCATAGACATGTACTTTTACTTACTCAGATTGGGGGTAAAACCATCTGTCTCCATTGATCTCTTCTTTTGTGCACATATAGTAAATTGNAAAGAAGTGGACTGAATACAGAACTGACTCCGCAGAAGGAGACACCCTGAACTCCGCTGAGGAGCACAGTCTATGGGCAATGATGGGTTAAACTATTCGATCTGAGGATAAAAGGAACTCCCTGGAGTTTGGGTGAGATCATTATGAGGTCTCGTTCCATTTACTGAGATTTCGCAGTCACTGGGTCGGGGGAGAAGTCACATAAGGTAGCGGGTAAAGGAAGTGAGCCTCTATCACTGATGGACGTTACNCGACTACCTCTCCGCTTTTCTTCATTGCTTGGTCTTTGATTGTGTTGCAGCACAAGGTATTGTCAGTGAAGGTAGGGACAAGAAGGTGAAGGTTAATGTTCTGGCCTAGGTGGCGGTGAGCCGAGGTAACATTGGTGTTAAGGGACTCGACTGTAGACTCCTGATGCAGTCCAGTTACGTTCTTGTGAATGTTCCGTATGTAATACCCTGCGGTCGTTGCAGTGCCAAAGATGGAAGGAGAGGGTCTATTAACTGTTATCTGCATATAGTTGATTAATGCTTAAAAAGATATGTCAACCTGCTTATTCTGACCACCATCATTTTAGGTTGTCAGTAGTATTACCCATTGATTTGATGATTCAATTTTTCAATAATTTGGATTAATAAACGAATGGATGAGGAAAGCAACATCACCCATGGAACATGTAATCATTCCAAAACCTACAACAATAGAGAATACAGTAGACATAAGAAATGGAANCTATGTTATTACCTATAGTTGGGATGTCTGCATTAGGCTGACCTAGTCATAGGGTGAGAGTTTAAAATCTCNCCCGATGGTCTCTTATACACAGTATACTGTGGTCACCGTGATAAGAAAAAATATATATGCGCACTTCCACTAAAGCAGTTTTTTCCATTATGGAAGTTATTAAAGATCATGTTGTCACCAACCATGTATCCCGAATAGATATCCNCCCACCCTTTCCTTAGGTGACATCCATGATGAATGTTTAATGTTCAATTNTATTTTCATTTTTGAAGACTGAATTATTTCATTTAAAAGCATCAGTTTCTTATCCAAAGATAATTTGAGGTAAAACAAATATTAATATATCAGATTTTATGAGCAATCAGCCCTCGCTATTTGCTTGTAAATCCCTTTAAGCTTGTTTAAATGACAGGTGAGTGCTAATGAGCTTTTTAAAGACCCATCTTTCATCTTCATATAGAGATTTGTGGACACATTTACTGTAGCATGAAGGTTTGCATATTGCGCTGCCTAACCCGTATCCAAAAAAAACATACTGTAGGTTATTTACTGTCATTAAAAGTCTTAATGTTCGACTCCCTCCTAACCACACCTAGCTTTACAGACGCACTGTCATGGCTTTTCCAAATCCTAGTGGTTAAGATGTATATATATTTTATGGTATTAATTGATCTGAGGCATTAGCGAGCAATCCACCAGCAAATTTCAATGTAATCTATTACGTAAGATTTAAGCCTTTGGATGTGTACAGCATTATCTCATTTTCCTCACTTTCTATGTAGATTGGGAACAAGCAGAGAGATATGCTGTTGGAAATATTATGAAAAACATATGGCGTAAGCACTGATAGAAAAATAAGATATATTATATATAGGTATACAGTCAGAATCATGACCACAAGTAACAATTGGTAAGCATTTTCAAGCTCTGCACACAGACACAATACAATGAGTGTGATGTGTTGTATGCAGTTTTGACAATTTCGTTTTCTATAATACCGCCATGGTGCTGGATTTATCCACAAAGCAGGCTGATATGCTTTTTTTCTATTCTGTCAGTAACTCTGAAGAGTTGCACTTCCAGTAGCAACAGCTAGGTGGCGGTATCATTGCAGAAAACCATTGTTAATGGCAGGACAACGTGCTGCCTGCAAAGCATTAGTGCACTAGCCTTTTTACACATTTCCCGAAATCTACATGTGGCAGCCATGTATACTGCAACATCTTAGAAACTGTGTCACCTGTAGGGAAAGTTGCAATACAATGCAAAACACATTCTACAGTGAAACAGATTACAGAATAAACCGCAATGTTGACTGTATTATTGTCAAAACAAAAAAATATATATATATATACAAAAATGAAATAGTTACCCTGATCCATTCTCTGCTGTGGAAGTACACTAACCTGTTAATACTAATACTACTCCCAGTGTTAACATAAACATATATATATACACACACACATATATATGTTACAGCATGACAGTACTGTGGGAAAGAGGGGGGTAAGAAACCCCTAGGGATGTGGGTGGGGAGGGGGTGACATTAGTGTCAAATTCATAGTTTGATTTTGAGGATTGGGATAAATAAATACCAGGCCAACGTTGGGTACATATAAAACACTATAGATATAGTATAAATATAAAACACTACAGATCAGATACAGGGGTGTATCTGTTCACTGTTTTATTTTGTACTGTGCATGCTCGTACTATACATTTTGAAAGTCAACATGCTAATTAAAGACAGACCCTTGGCTGAATGAGTCTGCATGGGTCAATATTTATCCAGATCAGATGTACCTAAAGGACAATATGTGATCTTCTATTGACTAATTACAGATGTGACGTTTTATAAGGTTTTTAAAATATTGCCAATGTCGTGGTATGCCTTGCTGGCCCCACCACATGGATCCAGCCACACAGGTTGTCCTGCCATAGAAAGGATGATGCAGCTGACTGCTGGACTAGATTGCTCCAGAGACTGGACAGCAGACTGCTGGACTGGATTACTACAGAAACTGGAATGGACGGAGGATAGCTGGTAGCAGGGCTGCCATCAGGGGGGGCAGCTGGACCTACAGCCCCGGGCCTGCTGTCCCCCCACCACCCGGCAGTTGCCCGGCACAACAGTACAGGGTGTCGCGACTGCGTTCTAGTGTTATGTGGGAGGCCCGGCCACCCGGGACCTTGTGAGTCCCGGGCCCGGGTGAACATGGCGGCGGCCCTGGCTGGTAGCAGTAGTGCAGGTAAGCTGGATGCAGGCTGGAACCAGTCAGCCTGATGAACCAAGTTGTTCTGGCACCGAGGAATCAGTGGACAGGGTTTAAATACGTCTGTATTTTTTAGTTTTTATAGCAACTCTAGACATGCATTCTAAAAAGCTCTGCTGGATAAAGGACAGAAAATAAGAAATAAAATAAGTGGACCCGTCCATTAATAAATGTATTACACTTAAACTTGATGGCGATGATTCTATTTGGATGTCGTTTTGCTGAGATCACTCGTTGGTCTTGGCAAATTCATATTGCTGAATCATACAGTCTTAATAGTTCCAGGATTGACCTTCACACACACGAGCTGAAGGAAAAGTAGAGCATGCTTTTTACTTCATGACAAGTCATCAAAGAAGATGAAATGCGGAGCAATCAGCACGTCAGATGCGATGCAAACCAATGCATTATCTGTTATAGACTATTGATTAACACAACTACTTGATGTCCACTGTTTGATCCATACCATTCTCCTCGAGTGAAACCTTTACTGTCTGCAAATGATGCTTTTATCTGGCAGATNCATAAGATGCTTGAAGTTTTACCAGCTCTTTGATGTAGATGCTTTCACGCCTGGCTGTGTTATCGGAGACAATTGCAGACATTAATGGATACTGGGACATTTTGGTCAACACATTTCGTAGGTCGAAGGTTCTTGGATGCATTAGGATGCATTAGTGCACAATGAGGGGTATGACATACTTCATCTTGAGTGTAGATGATAAGAGCTATCCAGTCAGCAAACCAAAAAAAAAATGAGTCAGGTAGAAGAATTTATTTTTGGATCATCCAGAGGTGCAGAGAGAGGGGCCCAGGGCCTGCACTGGTCCGTATTGCTTTTTTTTTTTTAGGTCTGGCTTGTTCAAAGCAACAACAGAAAGCCAGTATGACCAATAGGAGGCACTATCTGCAGTGATTTGCAGGTTCCAATAGTGTGACCTGTCACAGCAAAGAGTTTCACAGAGAAGAGAAAGAGAGGGAAGACAGCAAAGGTAAGTACATTATGTTTAAGTTCCTTAAAGGTATAGGTTAGGGGTTACACAGCTGGAGACACAAAAGGGGAGAGAGTGAAAGGCTGAGGGAAAGGGATATTGTTGTACTGGGGCTTAGAATTCTTTCTGTGCATATCAAACTTCTATTTAGTGTGTGTGTACAAATGGAAGTTTTTAGTTTGTAGGCAATGAAATTGATATGAAATGCATATTTTCTGGACAAGGGTTGTAGCAGTAATACATAAATACATTGTTTCCCTCTTTACACTAGCACAGGTTATAATGGCCCACAGGTGGCTGGCACCAATGTTTAGTGAGTGGGTTACTCTGGTGAATTGAGACTGGCCCCTCACAAATTTGATAAAATTTGGTCTCTCCGGATGACCTCTCCTTTTTTATTAAGGATTGGTTCCTAGTAGTACATATATACAGTAAATGGGTATGTGTGTATATGATGCTAAGTGCTACTTGAGAATTGCTAGGATAGGCTACAAACACAATACAGTTATTGAGAATACGACACAACCATGAAATAATTGTAATGGTAGGGGCCATGCTCCCATGCAAGGATTATATTATTTCAACTATTCATAAGTTGTTCTTACTCATTCCTTATGTCTACCATCTAAAAATAAAGACGTAACCGCTATTATCGTGAATGTGACTGTGGTGTATACAAGCTCCAAGGACCATCTGTCTAGACAGCTTTAGTAACAAGCTCCTAGCATGTAAGGGGGATGTGTAAAGATGTGAAGCTGAGTAAATCAATGTTAACAGGGACTTTATCACCTATTTGGCAATTTTTATGCATTTTCAGTAAGACAAAGACATCATAATATAAACAAGAATTTTTATTTTCTGTGTTGTCTCAAAGGGGCCGATGAAATCCCCCTTCGCGCGAAGTTTTGTGCCTTACGCTGTTTTTCCATTTGCGGATCATTGAGCCACGTACAAAAAGACGCGAGTTTTCAGTCCCATAATAGACGGGAAAAAGCGCACTTCGCGTTTTTTCCCGTCTTCACGCGGGATTGAATCGGCCCCAAAGAATAAAATAATGTATTCCAATGTTCTAAGCAAATTCGCTTTAGTGGAAATTAATAATTTTATAGGGAAAAATGTAAAAGTAAATAAAGTAAATAAGGTGTTAGAGAAAGAAGGGAAGAAAATAAGAGGGAGTATGAAATGGAAATGGTCGGGGCCGGGGTAAAGCCAGGGGTGGGGCTTATGTGTCCCATTTACGCCATTTTAAATGTTGGGAGGTTACATTAGTATTTAATGCATCCATACGATGGTTACCAAACCAGAAATGTGGAATATGAAATTCTACACAATACTAATAACATGAACGTATAAAAGTGCATACAAAACAGCTTCCATCGTAGACTATCATGCCCCGTCTTTGGCTATGGTACACCTATTGTCCACCTATGCATCAAGGTGAAAATAGTTAATAGTCTTTAGGTAGACAGCGACCATAAAGCAGATTTGCAGTAACTCCACAAAAGTCTATGGGGTATATTTACTAAGCGGTGAGACTGGAAAGTGGGGATGTTGCCCATAGCAACCAATCAGATTCAAGCTCTCAGTTTCATTTTACACACTGGAGAATGTGAACTCNAATCTGATGCTCTGTTGCTATGTGCAACATCCCCACTTATCAATCTCACTGCAATCTCACCAGTTAGTAAATACACCCCCATGAGACAATAAGTGTATGTGTGACACTTACCTGGGAGTGCTCGACTTCAGGCTGCCATGTGACATAACCATCGCCTATTATTACGTTCAGTTTGACACATCAACAGGAAATTATAGCATTGAAAAGAAAAGTTCTCAGTTCACTTGCAGCATTAAGGGATTTACATATCGTGCGGCCGCCTGCCACGTAACTTATCTGACAGGCCACGAGAGTAGCTATTATATGGTAATACTGCTGTAATTTTGTCATTGAAACAGTAGTACTTCTAGTCTGAGTTTACACGTATTAANAAAATAAACACTCCATAGAAATATGCCTACCACAATAAATCCTGACTTTAATATAAAAAAATGGCAGAACATTTTCATTACCGCTTTGCCGTCGTTGCTTGAGAAATGAGCTTCAATATTCTCTGTGGAATTTGTGAGGAAACTGGGTGCTGCTGAGAGATGAATGCCTTGTCATCCTCATTGCTGGTTGCTAGGCTTTACTTGTTGGAATATTTTTATCCTGCACTCCAGTCTAACGCACGTTCTGGGTCTCTGCTATTTTGTATTCTGATTTATAGGCTTGTACAATACCAACGTATCTGAGTAAGTTTCACACNCAGTTGACCAGAAACCCCCCACAAGGAGACAAACAACATTTTGTGTAGTACCAAAACCAGATGTAAAAGGAGCTACTGCCCTTCCATTATACAAAGCGAGCGGCTACCTGATAACCAATGTGGGGATCAAAGCTGCAACCACGGAAGGTATGATACTGGAGAAACCAGATATAGAGAGTTAAGTTATACCCCGTTCACATTAACAGCCTTGAAAAAGTTGGCTTAAGAGCCAGGGTGTAGAGCTGGGGAAATTGGAGGGGCTGTGAAAAAAGATTAGCTGAAAAAGCCAGCTTTTTGTAAACAAAAAAAAAAGCAGGGTCTGTACTGTTCTCATTGAACCCTGCATTTTGCTACCAGTACACATCAAAATGTGCTGTGATTGTTTGTTTACAAGAGGGGAGGGGGGAGAAGCCAATCAGCAATGTGAGCAGCACTGCACAAACACAATGGGAGAGGAAAGCCAGCTATGTAGTGTTCACACTGACTGAAAAAGCCAGACAGAAGGGCCAAGCCCCCTCCAAAAAACAGCCTCTGTTCACAGATTTCAGAAACTGGCCTTTTCACTTTTTTGTAAAAAAATTTGAGGTAATGTGAACGGGGTATAAGTAACTTTCAAAGTCAGTTCAAAGAGAGGACTAAAACTGCCTTGTTGCCTCTAGCGGGCGTTTCATACATCTTCTCTGTAAAAATCAATAGTGCTTAGAAGGGATGGGGGACAACATCAGTGAGTATAGTTTCATCCCAGCTACCCAGAGGGAAGATTCCTCCACACAGCTTCCTCCACACAGTCCCTCCACTCATCTCTCAGTTTCCTCCACACAGTCCCTCCACTCATCTCTCAGTTTCCTCCACACAGTCTCTCCACTCATCTCTCAGCTTCCTCCACACAATCCCTTCACTCATCTCTCAGCTTCCTCCACACAGTCCCTTCACTCATCTCTCAGCTTCCTCCACACAACACTGTTCTGTTGTATTAGCCCCCACTACTTCTGATGGGAGGCTATTCCACTTATCCACTACCCTTTCAGTAAAATAATTATTTTGCACATTTCCCCTGAACCTACCACCCTCCAATCTATACGCATGCCCTCGCGTTCTACTACACCTCTTTCTCTGAAAAATGTCCCCCTCCTGCACCTGGTGACATCTCTCGATATATTTGATAGCTGTTATCATATTACCCCTTTCTCTTCTCTGCTCCAAGCTGTACATATTTAATTGCTCTAGTCTTTCCGTGTAGGTTTTTTGGGTCATACCATGTACCATTGGTGGCTTCCTTTGGCTGCTCCTCTTTGGACTATGGAAAC
>JABWIB010005742.1:11552-31251 GCA_016617825.1 Platyplectrum ornatum
GTTCTATAGGGGTAACAAGGCGCGAATACCAGAAAGAGATAGCGCCCTTAGAGCCCCCCTTGGATAACCAGGTCACAATCTCAGAGGGCAGGAGGCGGAGGCTACCACTCACTCTCCGAGCAGAGGTCAGCCAGTGAGCAATCTGAAGGTAGGTGTAAACATGATTTGGCTGGAGTTGGTATTTACGGGCCAAGACATCGAACGGAAGGGTAGCACGAGGTGAAGTAACATCCGACAGGGTCAGTAGTCCCCTTGCCACCCAGCTAGTCACTTTCAGGTTGGGGATGAGGTGGGCTAGAGCCCCAGGGAAAGGTTAGCAGTAGGGGTCACCACCTCTAGATGGCTGCAATGTTTGTCCCTTACCCGNAGCGCCTCACCCATTATCCTCAAAGGCACGGTCAGGGTCCGTCTGGCATCCGTCGGGGTCCATAGCAAGTCGGGGAGGGGGAGTGTCAATATTTTTTGATTGTTTGATAACTTTTTTGTTTTGCGTTTTGTTATAAAGACAATTTATGTACAATGTGTTATATATTGTTTAATAATAATGTGCACTCAAAAAACCTTCATATATCTGAATATCTAAAAGATGTTTTTACATTTCACATGATTTATTTCCATTTGCTGTANAATATTTATTTAAGTCAAGTCAACCTCAGCCAGTTATGTCTGAATAGCTTGTAAAGCTATAGTCAACTTTAAAACATATTGAAACCCATGTAGATATGCATTCTAATTATCCATTGCTAGCGTGCATGGGAAAGTCACCTCTATTTAAATCTGCAAGAATTTGAATTCTCGCTTGCAAGATTCTGCCAAGAATCCATCATGATGGATAGTGAATCCTATCAACTGTATGTGAGTAATGGAAAATCTCACCCGGGCCAGTTTAAATGAGCATGATTATTGCAAGTTGTAAACAAGTGAGAATTTTCAAACACGACCAATAGTAAATGCTGAAAAACTAATCTCACCATAAAATACCCCACGCTCAGGCCAGAAATAAAACTTGACCTTTAGTAAATTTCCCCCCCTGATGATTGTAGGGTCAGGTACATGTCTTATGACAGATGTGTCATTAGACAATGGGGCCCCTCAGACAATGTTATATATCTACCTGTATATTTTATTGTCTGTTTATCTTTCCTAATAAATCACAAAACACAACATTTTCTCACTGATATCAGATTAGAAAGCACAGTTCTGGAGCCAATACATAGGTCTTGGGTATAAATCCTTTTTTATAAGGAGCAGACACAACTGCATTTTTGCTCCAATTGCATCTGAAAAATAAAATGACTTACAGATAATACAGCCTCCATTATTATGATACAGTATACTATCACTTGTCTACATTTCAGTAACAGAACTTATTTGTTGAACTGATCAGAGGATGCTTTTAGTGTCAAAACAGTTCTTGGCTCCAAAAGGGAATTCTGAAATTACAATATACTGTTTTACTATACGGACATTTTTAGTTTATGGTCCGTTTTTAGTGTATGATCATTTTTCTGGAAGTATAAATATGTGCAAAAGCTCATACTTTAACTGTGGTTGTTGTAAAGTGCTATGTGTTTGGTACATAAATTGTTTCAAAATTGTATATATAAATGTATTTTAAGTTATATATGAAATAATTTTGATTCTATATATACCGTACACCCTCAAAAGCGTGGGACATATATTATATAGGTATTGTCACATGTGTATGAATACTAATTTTAAAACTGACTCAATGTTCAATGTTTAGATTTTTTTAATAATATTTGTTCGAAAAATGGAATACTCTTAGGTCAGGCATTCTAAACAAGAAGAAACAACTGATAATGAGTGGCAGAGCACAAGTATATAAAAGGATGAGAGTCAATAAAAGGATGAGAGTGAGAGAGTGAGAGTGAGAACTTCCTACATGGGGACCTGGAGGTAAAGCAGCTTACCTTAATGATGTCAATGACGGTAGGAGCTACTATTTAAACGATTGCCTGTATGACAGTCTCTTTCTTTACTTGGATTTGGCCCACAATCCCTCCCAATTGTTTAAACGAGTAATCAAAAATCTTAAAATTCCCATTAAAAGAACATTAATAAAAATTCTGAATAGATTGTTAGTTTAACCATTTCGCCTGTTGTCCTGTCTTTATTGAGTTTTGTGTTATTTCATTAAGGTTAAATAGTAAATGAAAGAGACATCAGGCATGGGAAGTTGTTATTATAGTGGTAACCATTCATTATATCTTTGTTGTAGATTATATAGCCATAATGTTTTATTTGCAACAACAAAGTTCTCTGACTAATCTTCAGCATGTTTATATGTGAAGATAGTTAGCTCTATTAATGCTTATTTTTACATCTTCTGCTGATTCCTCCACTACTACATGCTATTATTTCTACCTCATTCAAGCCATGGAGACATGATTATGCCTAATTGTATTCATGTCACTGTTAATATCTGTATCAGTATCTGTCATTGTCTTTATTATCACATCTGTAAGTCCAGTGTTATGGATTCTGTGGTGCCTTATAAATAAATGATGAAGCCATGCTGTCTGCATTGTTATCCTGTGAGACAGAAAAAATTATATTGTTTTGTTGGTTTATAATTAAAAAAAAAATACAAACTACACANCCATAAGGCGCTCTTATATACAAAAAGTATTTTATTTCTTTTTTAAAATTACATTAAAACTATCATTAATACAAGTGGATACTTCAATTATGTTTTTTCCATGGCACCTATTGTTTAACCTAACGTTTATTTGTTTAGGTTTTTTTAAAAGACTAACACATTTTTTGTGTTAAAGTATATGAATTTGGCTAACATATCACATTCATAAAAATACTGTGACGCCCCTGGTTGGGTTATTTTGTTAGGAATTCAAAAGTTCAGTAAAAGAGTTCAGTAAAGTTGGGAGGTGAAAAGTTGAGTTTAGATACAGATATATTTGAATGTTTTCTGATAAAAGGGACTGCATGCCTAGAACGTGCTCGGGGTAAAAACTAGTTTGATGGAGTTCTGATTGGTGCTCCAACGCATGTACATGGCGTAACAGGCCTATGATAGGACACTTTACTTGATGAGAAGGGTATATAAAGGAACTGCCATGTACAGTGGGCGCGGTTTGTTGTCAAGGAAGAGTATGTTGAGAGGCCACCAGACATTCCTGACACGACCACCAGTGACCTGGCACCATGCACCCCCNGCGACCTGGAGTACAAACAAGTCTCAGAAAAGTGAAAGGCTGAGCTGTTCGCCAGAGGGAGCAGTGGCTGCAGCAGACTGCAATGAGGGCAGAGGATACTTGCCGGGAATGTTTGAGGCTCAGTGCTGGGCTGTGGAGCTGAGCAGTATCACCCGGGAGGAAGTTACTAAGGGGTATATTTACTAAGCAGGGAATTTGCTGGGGAATTGAAAAGTGGGGAAGTTGCCCATAGCAACCAATCAGATTCGAGCTTACATTCTCCAGTATGTAAAATGAAACTGAATCTGAATGAAGCTCGAATCTGATTGGTTTACTAAGTGGTGATATTACAGTGAGTTTTAAAAGTTGGGATGTTGGACATAGCAACCATTCAGAATGAAGTTAACAGTTTCATTGTACACAATGGAAAATTTTAGTTCAATTATAATTGATTGCTATGGGCAACATTCTCACTTTTTAAGCTCAATGTAATTTCATCAGTAAATTTAGCAAAAAATTTAGCAAATTTAGCCACATGTGTGTACAATAAACGACTGAAATCTTACCCACATCTTTCACCTCAGGTAACTCAAAATCTTTGGGTCTTGCAACATATTCCTCTGCAGCAGTGGCAAAGTTTTCAAAAATGTTGCCTACATCAGATGCGCCCATGAAACAGGTAAGTAAATCTTGTGGTGGTGGAACAAAAATGTGTTTTATAGCAGGCGGTGGCTGCTATAATATTTGCAAAACGTTACAACACCAGATCAAGGATGAAATGCTATAAGCACACCTGTTGCTTATAATATTTTGGTATTATATACCCTAGTTACATAGTATACTTTATGGGTCAAAGGACAATGTTGTGGACAAAAAACACTTTCAGCCTAGGTTTTATTGCTGTTGCCATATAATGACTATGCTGTCACTGTTTACGCCATTGCTATTGCAAACTTAATGCAATATGTGTTTAGGAAGCAGCCACATGTTTGAATTAGGAGCAAAAAAATACAAGATTGCTCCTTCACACATATAAGCCACATAGGAATATAAAGTACAACATTAATACATACCTTCTTCAGCAGCCAAGGATTCCTGATGCTGGGAAACCACCTGCAGGCTGTCGGAGGATCTCGGTGGCGCAGGACAGGATCTCCAGGATGTTGCAGGCACAGGAGATGGCTTGGGACCAGAAGAGGAGCGTGCTGGACAAACCACTTTGCTCGGAGGAGCCATGCCGGAATGACCCTCACCAGTGTCATAGTCACTTTCTGATAATAAAAAATGGAAAGAGAAAAACATTATTGTATTTATTTATATTTGCTCTTTACACATTTGTTAACATTGACATTATTGGGCGATAATTACCATCCTCCTCCAGCATGTCCAACTCCCGATGTGGGATCCCCTCCAGAGCCTTGGCTGGGATTACACTCCGGTACAGCTCCGGACCTGCTCCTCCATCAGTCTTCCTGGTCTGCGTCTTCTTTTGAAGACCCTTCTTTATATCTGGGAAACTCTTCCGGCAGTTGTTTATGTCACGCTAGGTCCTTACCTACCTGCAGCCACATCTCCCTCTTATGCCGATGGGAAGTGTGCATGTGATTAACTCCCAGCAGCTCCACATGTCAGGGGATTACTGACTCCACCAGGGTGCAATTCTCCTGGTGGATGAATTTCACATTGCTCCCAAGCTTTGTATTTAGGCGTGGTGGCGAACCATCTCTCTCCCTGCCTGCATCTTCCTAGCCATTTTTTTAAAATACGAAAAGTAGGGAAAAAAAACAGACACCCAGTTACCCAGTCACACAAACACTCACCCAGTCACTCAAACACTCACCCAGTCACTCAAACACTCACCCAGTCACACAAACACTCACCCAGTCATAGACGCCCACACAAACCCAAACACACACAAGAAAACAAACAAACACAACTCAAGACGAACAAACATTAACTACACTACACCTACACAATTATACACACTCACACACCTTTCTCAACAACAAATATGGTTAATGGGAAAAAAATGTAGACAAAAAAATAAAAAAACCACACCACAAAAAAAATCAGGAAATTAAATACAAAAACTAAGACTAGACAACAAATGACCTATAACACAAAGCAATCACTCAATTCAGCCAACAATCAATTAAATTCACTACCTACTCTCTATGACTCTCCAACCCTCTTCTATCCCTCGTTCTCGCCAAACCACTCTGATCTCGCCAATGTGAGAAATAAAACTCTAAGCTGTGAGAAATGAAACTCGCAAGGAAATACAAAACTCGCACTCATACCATAAAACTCATCATAAAACTCGACAAAACGCTCATTTCAGAAATTCTCGACTACTAAACACGACCCATAGTGAATACTTAAACTGAAGAACCAAGTGAATCCCGGCGACAAATTCACACTCCAAAACAAGGGGGTATATTTACGAAGCGNCGAGATTGCAGTGAGATTGAAAAGTGGGGATGTTGCTCATAGAAACCAATCAGATTCAAGCTCTCAGTTTCATTTGACACACTGGAGAATGTGAACTCGAATCTGATTGGTTCCTATGGGCAACATCCCCACTTTTCAATCTCACTGCAATCTCGCCGCTTAGTAAATATACCCCAAGACCTTTAGTAAATTTCCCCCATTGTGTGCTGAGACAAATCAGAGTGCACTGACTATGTTGCACTGAAATGTAGGAAAACTGTCACAGTCTGATAGGAAGAAGAAGTAGAGGCTGTATGTGCAGTCCATCTGCATTCTTTCTTTGATACACACTTACCAGTATGTTTCCTACACTAGCCCCTAGCAACTGAAAAGCCTCCCCTTTGTATAAATGTATTTATTTTTATGATGCTTATATAGCTAATTGGATTGAATTGAATTTATATTTCTTAATATGTGTACCTGGAGAGATCGATTGGTATTTTTTAATTTGCCTTATAAAAGTAATATCTTTTCAGAAAATAGACAGCAAGTAAGAGTAAAATGAAATGCTTTTGGGAGTATATTTGGATAGAAGAAGCCATCAATCATGTTGTCAATCCACTTCAATCCTACATTCTGCTTTTAGTGGGAATATGTCAGGTCTGCTGACTCAGATTTACTTGAGCTCATATAATGCTTCTCTGTCCATTTTACCTACCTGTAAAAAAATTACATTTATTTATGTAGATAGCTCAGAAAGGTCACTGCTATTGAATATTAATTTGATATATTGACTATAGTCAGGTTTTACTTGCATTACTTACATTTTTGCCTTATGGTATTCAGAAATTTAACTGATATTGTCAGAATTTAAACAAGGCTCCAAAGTGTATCTAATAAATGTAAAACTTGAACAGGTCAGTGTTGGAGAAACCCTTTGAAGTTTCTGAAATGATATGTGTATGCTAGAAGCAGAATCCACTGCCTCACTGTTGTCAATATGACCACGCAGTCTAGCAAAATTGATTATTTGTATTTTAAATGACACTTTAGGGTTCTATAGAAAATTATATTTAAGAAATATAAAATATGCTAAAATATTCATATACTTACAAATGATTATATATAACAAATGTGTCATAATTGACGATTTGATATGGAGATTGGGGTGATGTTATGATATCATATTCTTTGCTGCACATATTGCATCATTAAGTAGATGACAGGATGTTTTCCCAAGATAAATCGCCAGAGATTTTAGAAGATTCCAGAGATGTTGTCCTGTATGATATATACTATATTAAACTGCCCATGGTTGATGCAAACCAGACTTGTAAAATCTAGATATAAAAAGAATTGTCAAGGACACAGAATTAAAATGTTATTTGTCATTTATTTTATTTAATTTAGGGGATTTTTATTGAATTGTCAAATCAATTACTTTTAAATTGATGGGGGCACAAAGTATAGAAAGTAAAGCTGAAAATTAACAACAGTAACAGGCACCAGCTCACTCTAAATGCCTTAGCGATCCGGCCAAAATAACTGGGAAAAAATGGCTAAGTCTGTCTGCCTATCAGCCAAGTCTTAGCGACCGGTCAACTACAAACCACAAAACAGGTAATAAACGGGCAAAACTTTGGCTTAATTATAACACTAATGCTTTAATGCTCTTGCGGGCAGAAAGAACCAACAAAAAAAGAGGACGGATGGGCAAATCAAAGCAGACAAAGAGGGCCTCACAATGAGAGAATCCTCTTTTATGCCCTGGAGACTGTGAGGGAAGGTTCCAGCCCCTGGGCTGTTGCCCCTGAGGCTTTTTTGGCCACTGGCTCTTGGCGTTATGGGGCCAGTTGAGACGCAGGCAATGGCTGTCAGCAGCTTGATTGGTGAATGGCTTGAGTGCTGACAGCCGTTACAGTGCATAGAAGGTTGTAGGGAGATGGCACGGTATCGCAAGATGGGTAAGTTACAATTTCTTCCTATAAGAAGTTTGCCCTCCAGACTAAAAGTTGCCACATGCACAAAAACCTGGCTAATTAAAATCTTAATTACTTAATTTAAACATTTCACTTTTAGTGCCACAATTTTTTTTTGTTTTGTTTTTCTGGACAGTTCCATGAAATTTGGACGTGTTGCCTTATTGTTATCATCAAATAACATTTTAGAAGATNCAAGTCAATGAGTGTGTTATATTCACAATAAACACATTACAAGTGCTCTATCTGCCCCTAGCAATTTCTGTACCTTTCAAAGCTTATTCATGAAAACAAAGTTATCCCATTGGGAATAGCAGGAATTGTGTGTTGGCAAACATGGCATATCTTTGTGCCAGTATCAACATTTTCCCTTGTTTATATTGGTAGGGAAGAGATTGTAAATTGCCATTTGTTTTTATGTGCATATATAAAAAAAATAATAATGAGAAATTCACATATGTTCTATAATTAGTTCACTTACAACTTTGGGGAATGGGATAAAATTGTATTTAGTTTGTTGGATCTATCTATCTATCATGTATAGCATTCCCAAAAACTTGTTATGATTATTTCACATTAGAGCCACTTCTGACATTGTATACATAATTCAACATCTGTTTATATTTAATATTTCTTTTGTCTGTCTTTTTCAATCAATTAAGCTGGCCACACACAAGGTGATTTTTAGCCCAATTCCACAATAAAACTAAATCATCTTGTGTNTGGCCAGCTACAATTGAAAAAACTCCACTTCCAGATCAATATTGTGTCCTAGCATTTATCTTTTCATCATGGCTGACCGCTGCAGAACACAATACATTGAAGAAAAGTAGTTAAAGAAAGTTATACTCACCTAGAGCTGCAGCGTGGGATATCCAGCTGCTGGATAAGGGGAGTATACGATGAGAGGAAGTTCTATTATAACTGACAGGCACCNTGTCAATTCAGTTGAGTGGGATGCCTCTCATTCATAAAAGAACTTCCTATCCCCTCAGCTGAAGCCTATACCTGAGCTTGGGTACNTACTGGGTATGTACAGGCTATGTACCAGGCTTCGGTACAGGCTTTAGCAGAGCTGAGGCGGAGGGGAGACAGCTGGGCACTTTTAATAGAACGATGATCAATCTAGTGTATGGTGCCGATAACAGAGGTTTATTGGCACCAATTACACCTGAACGATCATCATTCTAGTTAGTGCCCGGCTTTACAAATAAAACCTGAAATGATCAATGACACGTGTGATTTAGAAGTTTAACACTGTGTGGTTTCAGTGATACAGTTATACCAGACAAATTGTACACCTATGATATTTTCCTGCTTTTAGTCAATGTTCAGGAATGTTACTCTCTATAAATTGGGTTTACCAGTTTGTGTTCAAATGCAATATTCAATCACCTAAGTAGAATGAGCATCTAACCTGCATTTACTGCTGTAAGATGGATTTGAATTTGGAGCTCTAGAAAGCTGCTGTCACAGATGGCATTATAAAAATTCAAATGCAAGGTTGGTAATCATACATCTGGTGCCATAATAAGTCTCTTGTTGCATATAAATACACCACAATTAAACATTGTTAATATTTTGTCAATACTGTTTTTGGTACAGTATTAAAGTCAGACCTTTAACATTCCATATAAAGACCATAATGAGGTTTGCGAATTACATAAATGTGTTCTTTTAGTGATGGGATTTATGGGACAGATTATTAAAATGATTTACAGTACAAAAAGTAATAATGGGGTGTGTCACTTACCTTTTGCTAAATTTACTTTATGGCCCATGAAACTTATCGCAATTATATTATATCCTAAAACTGGTACAAACAAAGTGTATTTATATTTGTTATTACAGTTTTACAGCTTATTATCAGACTTATTTGTTTTGTTGTATAAGCCCCGTCCAACTTCTACAGTGATGAGGGCAAAATGTATCTTTTATTTAAAGAAAGCCTCAATGTTTGTCCACTTATTGGGACAAATTGGTAGGCAGGCAGGCAGGCAGTAAATCGGGATAGTTACGTTTAGAGTCTGGGAAGACTCCTCAGCTGTCAGAAGCCTCTCCCTTGCAGCATTCGTCAAGCAATGTTCTTCATCCAGCTTCTCGGGTTCTGCTGATGTTGTTCCTGCTTACAGTGACTACTCCTGCTACGAGCGCTTCTTGCATCAACCCCTTGTTCTATCATCGTATAAATTCAGCCCATTACACTAAAAGTACAGAAATAAACTGCATATACAAGTTGCATTATTTAATATATAATTTGTCACAATAATAAGTTGAAGCCCAGATTTANAATCACCTTGTAGCCACTTTTTGCAGCCATCCATGAAGAAATCAATTGAAATTGATCATACAAAACAAAATTGGAACTTGCAATTCCATCTCTGCGTACTTGAAGACCTTTTGATTCCTGTTGAGTCTCACCTTAACCTGCTGTTTTGTTTCTATTGATTTTCTTCGTTATTCTGTGTTCTTTTAAATTGAAAGAACTAATGATTCCCCATATAATGACAGCTGACAATTCTAAACATGTACAGTAGTGAGCAGATAAAGAGAATATGAGCTATATCCTCTAGAACAACTGCTAAATTATTAGTTTGATAAATAAAGCAGTTAGTTTCTTTTAAACAAACAGTCAAAGCAAACACAAATAACGTACTGTTGAGCAAATAAAAAAATAGAGCACTAACTTGCATTACCTGAAACAAAGAAAATAAATGCAGGGCTTGACAAACAAGGTCAAACTGATTCAATCCCATTTTCTGCAGTGTAAAAAGGATGACAATCCAAGTCTTCCCCCTACTGCACTTCTGATCTGTTTAGCACATGCTATTACTGGACCAGTGTTTTAACTCCATCATCAGAGAGCCTAACGGTACAAGCTGATCACCACCAAGACAATGCATGGTTTCCTTATTATGATTTACGTAGAATTAGCATAAGTGTACAGCAACCCCTGTGCCACACATGCATTTTATCCATGCGGACACCGCCCTTCTATAGGGTTTCAGCGGAATAAGGAGTGGGTAACCAGTATATATATTGGTTACTGTAACCAGTATAAATATTAAGACTGTAGTGAGCCCCTAGCACATCCATAACCAAACAAACCACAGACTGTTCACCTCAGCAGAACATCCTTGCTCTTGACCAGAGCTCAATAGTTTTTTAACCCCAAAACCTGACTGGACACCATTTCCCTGCAACCCATGACATCAGATTAGCTTGGTGCTTATTAATCTAGAACTAATAGAACGGACAAGTATCAGTCCGGGTCTTGTGGACTGTCTGGCTGCTGCAGACTGATCAGGGTGACACCTGGCAGCTGTAAAGTGTAAAGAGGCTGCAGGTAAAGCTCTCGGGGTCGCACTTGTCTCTGACTGCCAGGGAAGGAGGTTACAGATTGTGTGTCTGAGAGACCCTGGATCCCTCCTTTCTGCTCTTGTTTATTAGAGTTAGTTAGGAGATACCTGTATGTTTAGTTTAGTGCCGGACAGGCAAGGTGTTTATTTTATGTTTTTTGTTCTTTTGATTCCTGCTTAATAAACCTGACTGAGGTCAGTGCACCTGTGGAGTTGGTGTGAAATATTTGCTTCATAATCACCTCACGCTCACAATATATACTGATAAGTTGATAAAAGCAGGTGCTTCAGAAAAACTATGAGCATGGAGGAAGCAGGTGGGGGCGTACGTCTGCACCGAATTCATATAGATTGGTCAGGAACTGGACGGCCAGTGTAATTTAAGATTGTAAATTACGCTGGACGCCCAATTCCTGAGCAATCTGTATGACATTTTCTTATAGTGACACAGAGGGTGCCACCTGCACTCCTGTGGGTTGTGCCCTCTTCATATTTGGGGCGGGGGAGAATTGTCCCCCCTATTCTGATGCCTATGCGTTTTTCCCCTCTGAGAGCCTCTCAATTCTCTATTCTGAACCTGAACTTATTCTGGCTACAATTATGCATATCTATAAACTATTTCCTGTTACCACCTGTTAATGTCATGATAAACCTTGTACCCTAATCTAATTGTAATTGTAGAAAACTAGCAAACAAGTCCTTGCTTTCTCGCTGGTCAGTTTGAATCCTTTGTTCTTCATTTAAACTGATATGTGAGTTTATAACATTATAAATATAATTCAATATTGTAATCTACATAAATAATTTGTTATTATTATGATCACTGATCCAAGCCTATCATTATAAGTAGAATTATACACAGGGGGAAATTTACTAAAGGTTAAGATCTNGCCTCGGCATTGTGATTTAGAGGTTGATTTGTCTGTTTTTTTATTTACTAAAGGTCTATATATTGGGAAATTGTGGGATTTACTAAGGATCAGGTTTTGCTCATGACAACTTATAGCCTGCGATGTGTGTTCAAAAGGGGTGCCCAGATGAAATGGACCATCTTGCTAACCATACAGTGCTCCCTAATGGGCTTCCCTCTGTAAAGGAGCCATTTCAAAAAGGAAGAAGCATGTATGTGGGGTTTAATCATGGAACAATACTATGGCATGCACAGGCTTTCTGTGGCCTCTTTCCCTACACATAGGTCACGTGGAGGAGAGGAGGACACTGACCATCATATTCATTTGTTTTTGGTGTGTTTGGATCTGGCTTCCCTGTCTGATCAGGAGGAGATCCTTCTGAGCTTATATGACCAGGTGAGAGGATATTTAGAGCCAGATACGCCTCGGTCTCATCCAGTTTCTGGGATGCACAAATGAATGTGTCCCGTTCACTTCCTGGCNACTAGTTCTATCCAGTCAGTGTCATGCAGTGTTGGCATATCCCAACTTAACAGTGTGAACAGTGCTATTTGTCTCAGGCGGTCATTATGATTGATATGCTGGTTTTTCTGTTGACTTCGTAATATTTGCTGCTGCAAATGATACAAATTCAATAAGACTTCATCTGTTGTTTTTGGTCTGTGTGCTGGTGTTGATGCTTGTGCCATGTTTTGCTGCATAGATGGTGGATGCAGAGTGACTCTTCTCCCTGACCCATTTTTGGCTCTAGAACCAAGATAATTGTAAATACCTGTTTTCGAGAAAAGAAAATAGAAAATATTAACGTCAGTTTTACAAATGCCTTGTCAAGTATATATTGTATTAGAATTTTTTTTTGCTTTTTGACCCAAAACATCTTTACATTAAAGTTTTGAATGCTTTTTTGTGTGTGACATCAGTACAGGGTTAGCATTAATAACCTGTTTCCATCAACTTGTGTGGCCACATCTGGTTCAGGCAATTCTGCTGGCGGACTACAGCACAATAGTGACCATGCAGGAGGACTTACTGGTACCAAATCTTATGAAGTTCCTTACAATAAAAGAGGTAAGTGTCAGACATAGGGTCCTCGATCGGTGTCCTGTCGCCCAGTGCTCCCGTAATCCCACGATGCAGTCGTGGTCTCTGCCAATGAAGTCAGCGGACCCAGCTGCTTCTCTCACTGCCGCAGCCTCTGCATGGGGGCTTTCCTCCTCCGATTGGCTGCCTGTTGCCGGTTCAGTGTCTGTGCCTAGCCTCGTTCCTGAGCTCCCAGCCAGTTACACACAGCGCCCGTACTTTCCACTAGTTCTTCTATTAGAACCTGTCTGTCTACCTCACTACGTTCCATCCCAAAACTAAAAATTTTTCACACCCATGTTTTTTTTGAAACATTGACAAAACAAAAAACTTGAATTATTTCATTTTCAACATCTACCATAATCTTGGAAAAGAATAAAACTACAAAAATATGACAACTTAGCAATTTATGGACAATCACAATGAATATATAATTTTATCAAATAGTCTAATGATTCCATATCCTGGGTTAATTCAGCCACCCGATAACTAAATTGAGTAGAAATATGTTCTCATTAACTAATTACCAGGATAAGCTAGTGGATATATTCTGAACACACATTAAATCCAGACTTATGTACCATTGAACGAGCGAGTGGGTAAAACAATGCTAAATAGCAGTGTGTGAGTGTGTGTGTGTAGGGGGGTGTTAAAATTAATGCTAGTGTTTAATGCTAGTAATTNTTTTTTTGCATTTTGCACACAGATAAGGACCAACTGTTATTAGATTGGGCTGAAAATATTATTATTGAAATGTAATGCAACTGATTTAATTTTAAAATTTAGTTGAAATTTTAGTTGAATAGTATGTAAGTCTGGATTCACAGCCACTTTTATATTTCATTTGTAAATGTAAAGCTGGCCATACACTATAAGATAAATCTTAAATTGAATTGGAAGCAGCCATACACTGTACAATGATTGTATGGTAAAAAATCGTTTGGTTTATGCTCTTAAAGTGGGTCTTTATGGCAGGATTATTGCAAGTCAAAAGATCAAAAAATAGTTTGATGACCGTTTTTGAACGATATTGGCCGATTGTTTAAAAAAATTGTTCTTATACACTAAATGACGTATACACTAAAGTTTGAAAAATTGTTTACATGGAACGATTTATCATATAGTGTATGGCCAGCTTAACTTTTTCAATCAACTGTTCTTTTGAAACCTTATATTACATAACATACATAGTCAGAGATGTGACCTGAGGAAAGCTCATTGCAAGCAGAAATGCGTTGGAAATATATATGTCAGAGATTAAATAGCACAACTAATAGCAAAACCCACCAAGTGTTTGCTCTGGAGTTTTTATACTACCGGTAAACAAAACAACTAAACCCCAGGACTTCTTTTTTTACGAATACGAATAAATTATCTATTTTGACATCCAACATCTATCCAACATCTGTTACTGGACTGTTTATATTCTCACTAAACTTTTTTTTTATTATTCCACTAGATATTTGGTGCACTGTTTGCTAAAAATTAGCAGTTAAAGTAAGTTTTTGGTTTTGTTGTTTGAGGAAGGACCCAAGGTCCATGTCATTGGTCAAGTAACCCTTTTTNATTTTTTTTGTCAATCTTTTATTTGTGGTAAATGTACAAGGCACTTTCTGAAACCAATCTATTACTAAATATTTCATTATATATATTTTATACAGATATTTCCACATCTTTGTAAAACTGTGCCCACTCTTAGCTGACAAAAAATGCAAAGTTGAGAGGCAAAATTGTCAGATTCCAAAGTGTCAGAATACTTAACAATTACTTGAGTTTTCTATTACTTATTTTAAAACTTTCCTAGATTGATTGATCAGTCCTGACATGAATGATAAGTTTTATGAAAAACACCTAATGAGAGAAGCACCTGTCTGTCATAAAATCATGTTCTATATTAGGAGTAAATTAAGAGTTGCAATTGACAAGTCAGCAGATAAAGTTATAATAAACAGTAATTAAGTGCACTCTTTTTAAAGAACCNATTTTCTCTCTTTCATACAGTACATGTTCACCATGTAGATAAGGTGTAAAAATATTAACTACAAAACGGATGTGTGAAACAAATTTACTGTAATCAATTTATTAAGGTTTAATTTTAGAAATACAAGAATGCAAACTATTTCAGTGCAGCCTTTCCTTGGTAAGATGTTTTTATTTTATTTGGAGGATATTCTTTTTCTTTCTATTCTACAAGTTCACATTTAATACATTTACATATTTTCATATCAGTTGCCAACTTGTAATACAGCGAATGACTTGAAAAGTTTGGCCTTAAAATTAAACCTACAATCAGTATGTTCTGCTGATATAGCAGACTGCATTGAAATTAATCTATCTTGAAGGAATAACTTATGCTGCACATTCCCTTAGGATTACCTGTGCCATCATTAATAAACCATCAAAGCATATACCATGAAGCCACCAAAGACAGCAGTTGAGATGTAAATTGTTTGACATTTTGTTAACGTTAATCCAATAGGATGTTCTGTGTTGCAAGTTAGCACTAATAAGGTCTTTTATAGGGTATGAAGTAAAACTTGAAGTCACTTTAAGTTTCCCTGTGTCTTAACATACATGTTAATTTAAATGTATAACCAGTGCTTTAGTTAGCATTAGCTAATATATAAGTCTAGACTACAGACGCAGGTAATGGGGCATTGTACTTTTCCATAATGTCCATGCACACATAAATGTCACATATTATACCCGCACTCTAAATATATGTATTATTGTATATGCCATTCTCTGACTCAAAATATATCCCAAATAAATTATATTTTATTTGGACAACCTGAAACACCCCAGGTTTTTATGTGGAGTATATCAGGGTCTGCGTATGGCCCACTATATAAAGTACATGTGGCTTATATTATGGATCTGTAACACTTTGTATGACCCTGAGCTGCTGTGTGATAAAAGAGCACAGCAGCAGATCAAAAAAAGAACAAAAAGTCCTTTTCCAACATTAAATACTCTCCTCTTTTAAATAAATGAAGATAAATATGTATTCTTTTATAATTACATTTGATTAGTCATTTTTGTACCTGGGTCCACAACTTTCAATATGGAACATTTCAAAATGAACTTCATTTTCATGCGATAATGCTTGTTTTCATGTAAAAATGCATTATTTACAAATATGAATTAAGCATAAGGCTTTTATTTATTTTTTTCATTCATGAAAGCCAGCATGAGTGCCGAATTTCATACTCACAGCGTATGCTGCGAGGAAACACTAGCAGAGACTCCGGATACAGCATCAATAGCCTCTGAGATTTTTCAAATAGCGCAGGGATGCAGGGCATACGGCATGCCCCTCTCCCTGCGCTGTATTCAGCTCTGCGCTTTTGCGCAGCTCTGAATATTGCGGACCTGGCGGCCGCAGCGTGCGGCCATCAAATACTCTGAATCAGGTCCACGGGGTATGGATTAAATGAACAATTTAAAAATCTCCCTCAAANAACAATTATACTCAACAACAACAATTATCTTTCACAACACCCCTTGATTTCTTCTCTGTGAAAGCTCTGACCTACCTATTTGTCTTTGAGCTTTTGTTGCTCATGGCAATAGCATTTCTCTATATATTACTATATTTTTGTTCGTGATTGTGCATCATTTTTCTGAACTCATGTTATCTGACACATTATACATCTGCGTGTGCATTGTTTTATGAGATGTGATACGGCACAAAAATAAAAATAAACATTCAAATTCTTTTTTTTTATCAATGGCCTTGTATACTGTTACTACACCAGAATTTTTTTTTATCAATGAAAACGAATGTTCTTATACATTTTGCAACTAATATAAAATTTTACATTTTGTATTTTTTTCTATATAAAATTGGACACCTGAATCATTAGGATTTGTTAGGATTGTTGAATGTGTAATTACTATATATATATTTTTAATACATGTTTGTAAATCAGATTAATAGAAAAGAAGCAGAAAAGACATGAAGTAATTAGCTCTCTCTCCCTTTATGTGAGATATTCTATGTTCTCTTAGTGGAATGGCTAATTGTTAGATGAGCTCCAGATTCTCACAGCTGTTTATGTTTGTATTGGTTATTGCTCCATCTGTAGCTCTTACAATGCCAATTCTTTACAAAATATTTGAGACATAATACATTCTGTTTCATTTAGATATGCATAAATATAATTTTTTTCATATTGGTTTTATTTGTATTTTATTTGTGGTTTATTTGAGTTGAGAATTTGGTCCACATCTTCTGATGAAACTGCAGAGAGGATGGNAATGGAACAGTACCTCAGCTTTGTGAAGCTCCCTGTCAAATAAACATTTTAGTTACCAATCAATTTTTAGCTAACAACCAACAGAATTAGATTGAGTTGTTGCTCAGTTGAGTTGTGGATGCCCAACACACTTGGAGCCCACCATACCTTTATTTCTTTGAAGACATATAAGATCTAGTATAGGACTGGCCAAAATGTGGCCAACTAACTAAGTTTATGGAGTTAAAGTTTGCTGGGAATTTGATTAAGAANACCTGGAGAGCCACGCGTTGGCCAGACCTAAAAGATGCATTCCATCCATTCTGGTGACCAAGGGATTATGGTGGTNACCATGCATTAATTCATATATAACACCTGCTTCTTCTACATCTACTTAGGCCCTGAGACAGCAGGATGATGAGATTCAAAGAAACATGACCTAGTTTGGGGCTTCTGCAAAAAGTAATTGATCAAGTAACTACAAGGGTCTAATATTAAAGATATGTTCAGGGGATTTTAGGAGCATTTTATGTTTGAGGCTGGTCCAAGGACTTACTCTTAAAATAGAATTTATAAAAACAATTCTCACTGTACTTAAACCTAGGATGTCAATAGATCTTCTCATATATTCATCTCCCCATATTTTCATCTTCATCAAACACCAGAAGTACAATATTTAGGGATAAGGTTGGTTTTCATCCATCATCTAGTTTGTAACCCTTCCACATTTAACCTTACCTGGAAGATATCCTCATTAAAAGTGAATCAAGAGAGGAGGCCACACTTTAAACACAGATGTTATTAGCAGTTCTAGAATGTCAGATTTGTATTGTAAACAACTCTACTATCTCAGAGTAATTAGCGATACGCATAACACATAACAAGTATGAGTATCTGTTACACAGGAGAGTGGTGCATGCAGCCTTTTCTAAATAATTTTGGTCCAGGATTCGGGGGTAAATTTACTGAGCAAAATTGCCAAATGTTAGTGTAGTTTCCTAAAATCCCTGTTTTAGTAAAATCGGAAGACAAAATATAATTCATTAAGGGGCCGATTCAATNCCTCGCAAAGACAGGAAAAAAAAAAAAGTGAAGTGCGCTTTTTCCTGTCTATTACGGGACTGAAACCTCGCGTCTTTTTGTACGCGGCTCAATGAGCCCCGAACGAAAAAACGCGAGTTTTCCTGCCTTACGCAAACAGCGCACNGAAGAAGAAATTCGCGCGAAGGGAATTGAATCGNCCCCTAAGAATCAAATTTTTNATTAACTGTCGACAGCAAGTTTGTGTCAAAGCGAGTTGCAAAACAGGTAGGTGTGAGAGGTTATTAGGTCCAAATTGTCTCTCCGTTTAAACCCTCTNGTTTTTTTAATTTAAAAAACAGCTCCCATCCATTGAACAACAGGTGCCAGCATAGCCTGGTCTGCAGCATTGTAACATGTTTAAAACCCTATCCTACACTATCTTTCCCTACTAGTATTCTTTAGATTAAACTGTTAATTGACTTAATGTAAATAAAAACAATAATTAAATTATCATTCAGACAGACACACAATGACTCTACTATGCTCCTGTCTTGTGAGATAATCTATCCTGCATTGAAAAGCTTGAATGAGCCTGGNTACATTGCTCCAGTCTACCTAAATCATTATTTATTTTATATATCCCTCCTGTTCTATCTACTCTGTTACATATTTTTGTGTCATCTGCAAAACATGATATTTTTCCTCAATACCTTTTACAGTTGAATGATTCTGTTAATGGTTTTACCTACACCACTTTACTCTATTTACTATATTTTAGAATTCTATGATGGTCCCCATTAATGCTCATTGGTTGTCCATTTTCAGCTTTTAGCTGAAAGATAAGATAATCTGCAATTTCCCTGTCACCATGTAACTTGCTTCACATTGTCCATTTTACTATACCCTATTTAGTTTATTTCTACTTTTTTTATATTCCAAAAACAATTTCTTCCCCCTTTTTTTATTTTTTCTCTGAACCCTTTCAGTGGCAAATGCAGCATTTTGGAAGGGCAGAGGTTCCAAATACTGTGCTATCCAACTGGTGGAGGAAATTATAAGCACTTCCTATTTCTATTTTTATTCACCGACCTAGTCCCTGGTCCTGCATGTATTTCCCCTAGATCAGAGGTGGGAATGCCGCCACTGCAGCAGGTGCAGGGCATCGGGGCACATGAGGTTCCTGGGGCCAATATGTTTCCAGGGACTCATGTGGCTTCTGGGGCCCGGAGTGCAGGGATCCTGTCCCTGTAACGATCTANTCAGGCGATCGCTGTCACGTCTGTAACAGCTGATCACCTGAGCAGTGAGTGCTGTGTGAGGGTTCAGGCCTGTGCTGCTGGCTACAAATCCACCCTAATTTGCAGCCAGCCAATCACGGGCAGCGGCGGTCATTTTGTTTTTTTATNTTTGTTCCTGATCACCTCCCTCATCTACCTAGCATCAGTCCCCTCTCCTGAACACCACCCCCCTCATCTACCTAGCATCAGCCCCATCACCTATAAC
>JABWIB010005744.1:14461-25381 GCA_016617825.1 Platyplectrum ornatum
AGGGGGTGTAATATTCAGACACTATAGAGGGAGATAAAATGTACTGACACTACAGAGGGGGATAAAATATACAGAAACTATAGGTTGGCGTAATATACAGTGACAGNGAATAAATAAAATGAGTGGTTACTGTGTTTCTCCTCAGGTTATACTGTCTCCTTTATCACACTACGCAGTGGCCGGGGCTTATATGTCTCTGGAGCCCCCAGATTCAAACATAAGGGGAAGGTGATTCTGTTTCAGATGTCTGGGAGCGGAGACATCACTGTGTCTCAGGCGCTGGTGGGGGAACAGGTGAGGAGTACACTATATTAATGGTCATTTGCTGCAGTACCATTTTCAGCCACCGGGAGATTCTGTTAATTACTCGTAACGATCTGATGGCAGTGGTTACTCTGCTCACTTTGCCTGTCCTATCCTGTCTGCAGATTGGTTCGTATTTCGGGAGCGAAGTGTGCCCAGTTGATGTCAATGGAGACGGGGTCACCGACGTCTTACTGGTGGCCGCCCCTATGTTCCTCGGACACCATAACAAAGAAACAGGTCGAGTCTACATCTACCGGGTGGGCCAGGTGAGATCGGGATAGGAAATCACATAAACCCTCCACCCAAAAACATCTGCAGTCATGTGACCACTGTCCTGCAAAGCATCATGGGAAGGTCTATGGACACATCCTGTAGCCTCCAGTCCTGGGCACCCCTGTGGCTGGCAGTCAGTCCTTGCAGAGGGCACCTGGGTAGTCTGCTGGGTCATGTTATTAGTTTAAGGAATCTTCTGTCACATACAGACTCACCTGACTCTGAATGGGACGCTGCATGCCGATCGCAAGGTGCAGGACTCCCGTTTCGGCTACTCCATGATCAACTCTCCTGATCTCAACCATGATGGCTTAACAGATGTCGTGGTGGGTGCTCCACTGGAGGACAACCACCGGGGGGCAGTATACATCTACCACGGGTACCGCAACACTGTGTCACCAACCTACAAGCAGGTGAGAGGCCCCTACTGCGATCGCATAGAAGCCCAGTGGGTAATATGTACTAATCATGGTCAACAAAGCAGAGGATGTGATACTGATATGAGAACTGTGACTCATCAGGTGTTGAGAGACTACAAATGCCACCATGCTTGATCAGATATGTCTGACACTGGAGGATGCTGGGATTTGTAGCAGCCAGGTTGGTGTGGTAGTATAAATGGTAGATATTATGTTAATGATCTCTGTCTTATGTCCGCCCTCCAGAGAATAGACTCTGCCTCCTTCCACCATGGTCTCACCTACTTTGGTCGCAGTGTTAGTGCCCAGATGGACCTGGATGGGGATGAGCTGGTCGACCTGACGGTGGGCAGCCAAGGGGCCGTGGTTATGCTGAGGTAATTCATGAGGTGGGTGGGCATGACTGGGGTGCTTGGCGATTAGGGGTGAGAGGAGGGACAGGAAGTATTGTGGTAATTAGGGATAGGGGTATGACTGCCCATGAGGACGAGGGACAGAGCCTGGCTGCTATAATACATGTAACTTGGGGTATAGGGATGAATTAGGGCAGGAGAGACGCGTCAGCCTCAGATCTCCACACACAAGATATATTTTCCAACCACAGTAGTTTTTCCGCAGCCGGCGTCACAGTCACTGTACGGCCGCTCATACTCTGTAATTAGTGTGGTTGTTGCGTATAATACAATGTATGCATCGTGTTAACTCTTCCCTGACCAGCTATGTGCATTGAGGATATCTGTGACCCACAACAGGTCTCGGAGAATTGTTCGGGTTAATGCCACCCTGCAGGTANCCCCATCCTCCATCAACATGCTCCACAAGAACTGTCAACGCCAGGGCAAGGACTCCGTCTGCCTGAACGTCACCCTCTGCTTCTCCGTCAATTCCAAATCTCCTGGAAAGTGGGACGGACGCTTCGGTCAGTGATTCAGGAGATCTGGGACTACTTACTTCTGATAAGATACAAGATTCTGACATAACTGTGTGGTTATAGGCCCATTAACATAGTGTTGCCGCTCTCAGGTCTGTTCTATAACCTCTCGCTGGATGACAGGAAGGTTACCCCACGCGCCGTGTTCGATGACAATTTTCACAAGTTTCTGAGTAAACGCATTCGAGTGACGGCTGGAAAAGTCACCTGTATGAACCTGGGATTTCACGTCATTGTGAGTATAGACCGCACACATTATTTGATCTAAAGGGTGGGAGTCACACTGGACATTGTGCTTATGGTATGATTGCACCTCAAAAATATGGTTGTAGATTTGGATGTGACACTGATTCCCCACCATGTGGGGTAGAATAGGCTGGAGATGCTGGAAAATAGAAGGCGTATAACCAGGTACAGGAGGGAGAAGGGGGATATAATAGAATGCGTATAACCGTGTACAGGAGGNAGATGGAGTATAACCAGATACAGAGGGGGACCTGAAGAAGTAGACGAAATTACTTACTGAATTAAGGTGCCGATTCAATCCCCATATTAGATGCGAAAAAGCCAGAAGTGCGCTTTTCCGCGCCTATTATAGTAGGGAAATCTCACAGATTATTATCCGCGGCTTAATGGGCCACGAACTAAAAATTGCGAGTTTTCCTCCCTTACGCTGTTTGCGCAAAGAAGATTGAATCGGCCCCTAAGTGCCATACAGGGAATCGGGTTAGTAAAGTATAAAGCCAAAAAATATAAAAAATCTATTGTGTAGACTGGATGGGATTTGTGGTTCTTATCTGTTACATTCTTTGTATATGATATATCCCGTGATAGGAAACTGCTGATTACTTCAGACCGATTGGAGTTCATCTCCGGTTTAACCTGAGCGACTCTGAGACCAGTCCTGTCCTGGATGACAGATGCCCCTCGTCTGTGAAGAAGCTGGTCAGTATGCCTACACTGGCATGACACAGGCATATCATGGCAAACAAAACCTTTCCATTCTTCTATTCTGAAAGGAGTCATTCGTATTGNATGGCAAAATAATTGCCACATTTCTCCAGACACTGTCCTTGATTTCTGCTGTACAACGCATTTCGCTGACATTATATCCATTAATTCCTCATACTCTGTACTCTGCTTCGGGTATAAAGGTTTCAGCAGATTAAAATGATAGCTTATGTTGCCATTACATTGAAGGCTGAATTCTGAGAGAGTAGAGGCATTCGCATGTGTAATATGGAGAGGGGCAGTATGGACAATGTCTATTAAATATGTTANAATATATCCTAGAATCATGTAGAGCCTTCAGTAAGTAGCAATATTCTGCTTTATTGTGTCTCTTAGGTACCTTTCTTCAAGGACTGCGGTGAAGATAATGAGTGCATCACAGATCTGGCTCTTCACGCGCGGATGGACATCACCGGTACCAGGTCCGGATGTAACAGATGACTTGGACCTTGTTTTTCTCTGTTATNTCTTTATAACACTCACTATATCCAGTCACTGAATAGAATAATTGAATAGGGGTGGTGTAGATTTATTAATAACTTCTAGAATCGCTGGGGNGCTCCAGGTTATTATGTAGTGGGTCTATTCCTTATCTCTGCATTTTGNTTTTTTGGAGAGACGCATTTCACCACATATAAACTTTCCCCGAATATCCCATTATTCTGCTGTAGCCTTTATATTGGTCATTACCAAACTCTGTAACCCACCCCCTACCTAGATTAGTTCCACTAATCCATCATTAGTTCCATGATGTTGAAAAGGAAATTATTTGTAAAACACGTTGTTTTGCAGGGATAGACCACACATAATCCAGAGAGACCGGAAGAAGCTGGCCGTGGAGGTGGATCTGGAGAACCGTGGAGAGAACGCCTATAACACCAGCCTGAAAGTTTGGTTTTCCAGAAATCTTCTTTTCACCAGCGTCTCAGGAAAGGTGAAGATTTCCGCCATAATAATGACTACACGCGTTTCACTGCCTACCACGTTTGTTTCCCAGTAGAACATATTGGAGGCAGCTAGAAGCAGATTGGTTGCTAGTAGCCAGCACTACCATGTTGAGGTAGTGCTNGGACGTGAGTGGTGTTATTTTCGCACTGTTAACCCTATGATGGCGTCTNTCATCTGACAGGGTGACACGCAGAGTAAGGTGGAGTGTGCAGCGCTGTCGCCAAACACCAGGTCCTGCAGCATCAGTTACCCTGTTCTCCATTCTATGGCAAAGGTAAGAGGCATCAGAGGCGCCACACTACGAGCTTTGATGGACCACCACCTTGTCTTATGTGTAAGAAGTGAGAAACACGCAGCGCATGTGTTTCTTCTAGGTCTCCTTCCTGCTGGAGTTCGAGTACAGCTGCACCTCTCTGGTGAACCGCGTGCAGATAAAGCTTGTGGCNAGCAGGTAAGACACCATCTGGAGAAAACTCTGGACAAGGGTTCCTCCATTGCTGGAAACAATAAATGATCCTCTTCTCCTCTAGTGATAACACAGAGATGAATGACACGTTACATGACAACACAGCGCAGCTCATGGCGAACGTCCGATANGATCCGGAGCTGTTCATTCTCAGGTGAGCGGCTCCTACATCCCTACGGTCATTTATATCCCCACTCTGTTACTACGTCCTGTAACACAGTGCAGGGGAAGAGCTATGATTGTGCTTATCTGCTACAGTCCAATCTATAGTCTCTGTTTTGTAGAAAGGGCAGTGGACACTGGGAACAGACACCCAGCAGAGGTGACAGACAGTAATGATACTGTTGTGTTTGNAGTGAATCCAGCCTGAATCGCTATGAGGTGCAGCCTATCCTGTTATCCACCCAGGACCCGGGCCCTGAATTTATTACAAAATTCAAGGTGAGTCACATAGAGGATGCTGGGAGACTGTGTATGTACATGTGAGTTCACTGGTGTGATGCTGCCACCTGCTGGTCTATCAACCAACTGCACCCGAAATATCTCTAACATGTCTCTAGCTAATCATAATATTAGTATTGTTACCCTTAATAGGGGGGATCTCTTGCCGCTTGTTGTCAGACCCGCCTCTTTCATGTTCATGTAATTGGATAGCTATAAGGGCAGGGCATTGACAACCAATTCTCTGTGTGATGGTTGGTTTATGCTACCAGTGAACATGTTATGTTAATAAAATATAAATAAAATGTCTTGTGCGCAGATACAATATGCGGATTGTTACCCCATTCACAACGTCTCGGTACAAATCTATATCCCCGCTGTGGCCTATGGAAGCTCGTATTTCATGTCCATCTCCAGGATTATATCAGACGACGTGAGTGGTCCAAGGCGAAGAAATGCGCTGGTTCAGGTTGGGTTAATCAGATTAGGGGGTAAATCTGGTTTTGTATTTTTCAGGCTACCTGCGCCCTATCCAACCTCACCAGACCACGATCCGCTGTCCTGCCCTTCCACCCTGAGGACTTGCTGCACACTGATATACTGGTGAGTGTGTACAAGTCACGCCATGAATGGACAATTTCATAATAATCTGAATGTGCCAAACTAACCTGTGCAACGCGGCACTGTCTTCACTTTGTGTTTTATCCAATTTGGGGTCAATCCAGCGGTCAGCAATGTCATTACACTGGCAGATTAATTCATTGTTTTACAATTCCTATGTTCACAGAGGGCAGATTTGTAGTGTAAATCGATGTCTAATGCATTTATATACACACTAAACAAATGCTGGGGTCACTTTGTAATNTCTGGGGAAATGGTGAATTGTAAACACGTTACACTGGGCTATGGCCAGCAGCTCATCCTATGATTGGTTGTTGGCGGTACAGGACCTTTTGGGACTGATCCAGAGTTTCTAATGCTGCTAGAACATAAATTCAATTGCACCCTCACATTATATTGTGGTTTTNCATAAGTTACATTGGGACCAGTTTTGGCTTTAAATATAGGGTGTAAGTTAACTCTGAATCAGCNGTGTCTCTATTTCTGCAAAGCCGGCCTCTGTACACACAGTACAATTCAATCAGCTTATTGATCCTGTAATGGCGAGTGTGTCCGGGGCTATAGTCCTGGTTGGCAAAAGCGCAGCTCTGAATAGAGCGCAGGGAGAGGGGCATATATAAAAATCGCTGAGGCTCCGGCTGCTATAGCCAGAGCCTCTGTTAATGTTTACACACGCTGCGAGCATGAAAGCCGGCAATCACTGCCAGCTTTCATGAATGGAAAAAAACAAAAAAAAAAAAACAAAGACATTTTAATAAATTAAATATTTTTAATTTTTTTTTTCAACTTAATGAGGCAGGTAATTGTCCATAGTGCTAAGCCTGCACCCTGGTAAAAGCGCATATGTAAATGAAAGAAGGGGCGTGGAATGCCCCTTTTCTCATTACCATATGGCGGAGGCACAAGGGCACGGAGTCGGACTTTGCGCTCGACTCCGTGCTATTCAGAGCCAATCTGCGCATGCACAGGGCTGAATCTGCCCCTTGAGTCCCTGCACTCACTATGCTCTTCCCTCACCTGTGGCCCCTGCACTCACATGTCCCTTCTGTCAGAATTGCAGTAACAGCTGGTGTGAGACTATCACGTGCCGGATTCCCGCATTACACCAGAAGGCCGACATTTCGCTCTCCATCCTGCGGATCATCCACAACCACTTCTTCATCAAGGTGAGTCCCTGGCGGTAGCTCTGTAACCGGGTCTGTACCTGCAGGATGCATTCTGCTAGAGATTGGCATCTTGCCCACACTTCTAAGAAGCAGCGGGAATTCTTTTGCACCGGACCAGGATGGACGCCATCACCATCCGGCTGTTAACAAGCTGCCCATTGTTCCTGGGGGAGAAGTGATCTCACACTCTGCTGGGAATAACAGGAAAAAAGCTATTTTCAGATGCAAAGGGTCCTATCAAATACTGCCCCAGCTGGGAGGCCACTCCCTGTAACTAATCCAAACTTGTTACCAGGAGATGGTTACATACTGGATTGGGGGCAGAGGTTACAGCCGGTCCATGCTTACACTTGTAGTTCTACAAGCCCACCCCCATCTAGAGCATGCGTGNTTTAACTAAGGCTCATTGATTTACAGGCGAAATTCCGCTCCATCAAAGTGATCAGTGAATTTGTCCTGGACATCAAAGAAGATGGTTCCATGTTCTCAGACAGNCCGCGGCATCGGACAGAGGTATGTGAAGTGGAACGAGTCATCGCATGAAGCAACAATCCCATACACTAATATAGAGAGAGCAGCAGCAACTAAGCAGACAGGAGCTTCTATCACAGCCGTCCTAGAAATCAAGATCCTGAAAAGCAGCGCCATCATGTGGTCAGTGACTGGTCTACACAGAAGAGGAATTAGTGGATGGAGAAGATACAGGAGGAGTTATCATTAGATAGATTACATATAACAGAATACATCCCATGTTAAATAATAACGCTAAATTTCAGGTCATTTTTGTGTAACCAGCATCTGTTGGTATTGGGGTGACCCCAGTGTCTGGGTGTCCTAATGATCACATAATGTAGGAGATAACGTCATATGGTTTCTTGCAGAGTGTTCTGGAGTTGCTGCAGCCTGTCCTGCTCCCTCTCTCTCTCTGGATCCTGATCGGAAGCATTATNGGGGGTCTCCTGCTGCTCGCACTCATCATCTTCATACTATGGAAGGTAAATCTTTAACCACACCAACCCCAGCTCACATCCCTATATATCAGCCTCAGCATGGCACTCACTTCACCAACTCACTCATTGAAGAATCATTTTCCAGGGCGAGAGTACCACCACCAACTCCTTTATAGAGGAGATACATAGCCACTACCNCTACAAATATATATTTACAGTAATTAAGGTACTATATCCCCTCGCCTCAAAAAGTCATGGCAGGCAATATAGCAGTATAACAGAAGAGAGGTGGTTTTCAGGAGGCTGCAACATCCAGATAAAATGTCTCCACCCCACACAGCTGCCACATGGCTCTCATTCCACGCAGCGTTGTGGGTTTCGGAGATGTTGGACATGCCTGTCACACTGCATCTGTCCAAGGCCAATTGTTGGTTTGTAAGTATGGGTGCTGCAGGAGGACTACAACTCTCANCATTATCAGACACTAAACTATATTAGACATCTAATCAGGAAAGTGTAAGTGCAATTAGTTGCACTGCAGCGCCACCTAGCCATAAATCCAGGTCACTGCAACAGTTGAGTTGAAAGTCAGCATCACTTCTATGATAAATACCATTTATCTTCTATGTATAAATACCAGAAATCACCAGCTGTGTGGACTATACAGGGCGGCAGCTGGCAAATATAACATCAAGAGCCACATACCCACCTTATCCCTGTGTATCAGTTATGCCTCACCGCCACCTAGTGTCAAATCATGGGTAGTACATTCTATTAAAGTTTAAAGGGGTTGAATAATTGGCTGACTTCTGTCAGGGCATTCTGAGACTTGTAGTCCGCACGTCTTGCTAACAGACTGAATACTGTTTTACAGCTTGGATTCTTCACAAGAAAGACTCAGGGAGAGGAGGAGGCGGCCGCTGGGAAGGATGAGGAGAAGGAGGCTGCTGCCGGGAAGGATGAGTAGTGACTTCCCCTCTGAACCTCCATTGTCCAGGATTCTGGAGTCCATGGACCTTGTATAACAACTGCTGGAGATCCAGGATATTGGCTCCCGACCTGGAGACTTTTCATTTAGGACTTCTTAAAGAAGCCACCACTGGGGGGCACACAGTGAACTGCCATACAAAAGGAGCCATAAGCGTGAGGGGACTTTTTGTGCATTGGACGGTGTTGACCCGGACATTACACTGTGACGGGGCAATGGCGACTGAGAACAGCGCAATTCTTACCAGGACCGAGAGACACTGAACAACCAAAGGANACACAGGAACATCTTCATACTGTTTCTAATGGTCGCTTAAAAGGTCAAACATGACCCAATAAACCATCTACATTCCACTTAATCAGTCATACAATAAAGGGAAAACATTTCTTCACTCATGACTGAGAATTAAGCCTATCCCATTAATCACTGGAGTGACTGGATAGGCTGCATTCTCAGTGATGTCACTGGTTCCTAGTGACTGGATAGGCTGCATTCTCAGTGATGTCACTGGTTCCTAGTGACTGGATAGGCTGCATTCTCAGTGATGTCACTGGCTCCTAGTGACTGGATAGGCTGCATTCTCAGTGATGTCACTGGCTCCTAGTGACTGGATAGGCTGCATTCTCAGTGATGTCACTTGTTCCTAGGGACTGGATAGGCTGCCTTCTCAATGATGTCACAGGCTCCCAGGTAATGACCTTATCCAAAATTAGGTTTATGTGGCTGAGGTTAGGTTCAGGGTCGAGCCAAAAACCAGCTTGAGTTTAGTTTTGGCTCAAAAAACTTCTTTAACAGTAAACCCCTCACCTATCTATCCTAAATGAAGAAAAGGCAAGTTAAGTAAAATGGAAAAACAAACAATAAACAGGCAACAGAGAGCTGCGAATGTATGGGCCAATCAGTATACATGAATGCCACCTCAACAACCAATGGAATCTGCAGAGACCCCCAACAGTACAACACAATCAACAGAATCACAGTGAAGGCTGCACAGTATTATGATCTGTAGACNATAGACCACCAGAGAACCTGGAGGAAGATCTGTACAGAAGGGGTGGTATATACAGGGAACCGTCTGCCAACTTCTGAGAATAGCTAGATCACNGACTATAAGAAATGCTCTGAACCCTATCCTCTGGGAAGCACTGTTAGCACANGGTTCCCTGAGGATAGGGCTAAGAACCAATACTCTAAGAGATGAACATAGTTTGAACACGTCATGTGTGGAGGGGTAGAAATATCTTAGCTCCACCCCCNAGGAACCAATTTATATAATTACATATTCAGCTTCAGAAAACAAGGCATGTGCGTATTGAATTAGATCAAATGAATCTAAAAACCTCATCCTATGGAATTAATCCTAAAATACACAGATTTCCAGTGTAAAAAAAATTTTCTGTACCTTAAACTCCAAAACCCCCATTATACCCCCTTACTGCAAACAACTAAATTGTCTGTCTGGAGTATTCCTTATTGAACATTGTAAACAGGCTTCCTATCGTCCGTTCTGGTAAAATCTTGAAGCGTTTACTTAGGTTTTCCGTAACTTTTCTTGCGCTCACTATGGAGGCTCCAAAATCCCCAAAACATTAAAACAGAATCAAAACAACATAATAGACAAATAATGACAGGAATATCATGATACAATGTCTAAACTGTATCACAATACACAAAACATATTAATGATCAAATATCATGCAGTTCTAAATTAATATATACCAGTTATATATTATTATATACCGGTTACATATGATAATATACCGGTTATATATGATATTATTATATAATAGTTATATATTATATTATAATATACTGGTTATATATGATTTTATATACCAGTTATATAGCCAGTTACTACAAGAGAAATTTTCGGGTGATGATGTTGGAGACTGGCAACGTACAGGACTACACATCTGCCACTAGGTGGAAACATACCTCATGATGCTCTGTTTCTATACACGAGAATATAACCAGACGCAGCGATAGTAACCCCGATGTGGGTATAACCAGACGCTGTGATAATGACCCGATGTGGGTGTAACGCAGCAGAGAATCACATTAAAATACAGTACATGACAAAGGCAAATGAGACCCAGAATCCAGTGCCCGCAGAATACAGCTAGATATTTGCAGCAGCCACAAGGCAAGACCAGCCACTGCCAGCCGTCTCAACACAGTCTATGGGGGAAAGGGTTCATTGCGCAAGCACAATGTCTGAATTGCAGGGGACAGGAAACATACCAGGGAATGTAGCTGCACTGTGATTGGCTGATGTACTTTGGTGCAAACACAGCTGCAGATACGTTCACACCCAGACTGCACCAAAACATTCACTAATACCCCGTTCACATTTTGAAAAAGCTGGCTCAAGAGCCAGGGTGTAGAGCTGGGGAAATTGGA
>JABWIB010005746.1:29218-41633 GCA_016617825.1 Platyplectrum ornatum
CCCTGTGTGGTCCCTTACAAAATTAAAACTACCTGTGACACGATTATAGAACCCTTTCAATGCAATTAGTGTAAACTAACAAAACAGAAGCTTATGGAAAAATAACAACAGTTATACAACAGCGCTCTTTGAGTAGTTTGAGTATTTTGACTCAATTTAGTTTTTGGCGAAATTCGAGTATTTGGCGAAATTGGTTCATTCAAGATTTTTTTTGTCTTTTAGAGTTTTTATGTATCACCTCCACTCCATAACATAAATAATATAAAGATATAGTCAAATAGGTCTATAACAGATTNATCATATTCTGTAATAAAACTTGTTTTCTTGTTTTCAAGCATGACTTCTAGAGTGTTTTCTTTAGTAGTCCTCAAATCTTCTCATTGCCTTCTGTTCTAACCTGTTCCAATCCAGAATACTGCATGTTATTTACACGCAATACTCTTACGAACATAAAAAAACTGTGCATAAGTGAACTAAACAATAATAAGAATAAGAATTGTAAAATATTAATTCCAGTCTTTCTTAAAAAATGTAATCATAGAAAATACAATTGATCATGAACCGAGTTTGTCTGTAATGAAGGTAAATTGAAGACATGTTTAGGACACAGGGAGTGTATTTCCCGTGCACAAACTAAAGGATCACATGCACTTAAGTCCATTCCATACAAATAAAATTATGTGACGTGCATGCAATCAGTATTACATCAAGATCTGNCCCAGTGTGTTTGCATTTAATGACAGACATGCTTTTACTGCATTGACCAATTTCTTTCTGTTTAAAAACAGCATACAATCCTCATCCTGTTTTTCCCCTGACAAATTAAGTCTTATTGTTGAATAAATTGCTGTATTTCCTGCTGCTTAATCTTGTTTGTTTAATTTATGCTTACATCCAAAAATAACCTTGCCAACAGCTACCATTTTCCAGTAACGTTATTCCATTGTTGACAGATGATGCAATATATTTCAGAAGTGGAGTATTTCATATATATAAAACGTTGGACGAGGGTACAGAGCATCTTACTGTATTATTAAGCCTCAGAGCTCCGTATCTTTGCTTCATTCTACATTCTACCACGAATATGGGAACCTGAGCACAATACCATACGGAATACAACATTTATTGGTAAGTGNCAAATTAAATAGAATTGTCTATAGGCTGTTGAAGTTAAGAGGATTGAGACACCAGAGGAAAATACCACCATTGGAACTGCACTTCTTCACTTCTCTTCATTTGCACAGCACTTTATTAGCACAAGACCTGATAGNTGTAAAAGCACATTAAGCTCAGTCACTTATTATATGGAGGAACACCAAGCTTGTTGGCCGNGGGGGGACATACCCTTGGTTGAGATTTTTTTTAGACCTGCAGGCTGAACAAATTTGATAGTGGCGGGGAGGCCACAGAGGATTTATATAGTGAATGATACAAATTGTAGAAAAGAGAAATTGATTTTCTATACCACGGATTACTGGATTATTATAGGGATAAAAATATCCAAAGAGGCTTCCCACAATTCGCAAAAATAACCCAGAGTTTTGTAAAAAGTGGATATCCATATTTAACAAATGTTNATTTGACCTCATTTTATTGCGCATCAATGAGGCGAAACTGGAATTACAATATGCACAACAAAAAATTGTGACCTTTGAACAAGAGAGAAAATCTACTCTGGAAGACTAGATATTGTTAATTAAGATTACTAAGACCTTAAGGTATATAAATGGCTAATTGGAAATGACACCCAGGGAAGAAGATGAAGACCAGTGAGACAACAGAATACTTGCAGACCACAAAGTGACACCATGAGTTCCAGACCTAGACACTGATACTAGGTCTAAAGTAACCAATAAAGGGATGACCAGTGGCAAAGGATTAAAAATAAAACCCAGAGGAAACAAAACGTAATTATCTACATTTCTTAAAGGACTCATACGGATGATGAAATCAGTGTCCTACAACGGGTTTATCCTTTGCGTCCACGTCCAAACATCAGGACTTGAACAGCAAAATTGATAAAGAAAAATGCCTTACTACAAAGACAAGCCTTACTACAAAGATGCCTTACTACAAAGACACACCTACAAGAGATATCAGTACATGGAGGTTTTTTGGTGGTGTAACCAGGGCAGTGGTACAGGAAGCCTGATTGCGTCACTTCCAGCTTCTGGTCGCGGCAACGCTTTGGGGAACTGTCACTGCTGCATACAAGCTAGGGACATGGGAAGGGGAAAATCAATCTGTTGGGAAATTAGAAAAATCCACAATTTGCACATGCACATGTCCCTGACGAACGTATTATAAAACTGAAACGTTTGACGAGGGTGCAGAGCGTCTGTATTATTAAGCCTCAGAGTGCCATATCTTTACAGCATTCTACATTTGTTCCCCGTGTGTGGACCACGAATATGGGCACCTGGGCATGATACCATACAGAACACANTTATTGATGAGTGCCAAATTAAAGAGAATTGTGTCTATATATATCATGAATGCTTTTCAGATACATTGTTTCTTTCCTGCTCCACAGTTTATTCTGAAGATGANAAAAAATATATTTTCTAAATTGTTCTCTTGTAACCCTAAAACTAGCTAAGACACACCAGCATTGGTCACACTGCACAATGGAAAGACTTAAGCTACCAATATTCCAAATGGTGGAAAAGATCCTCTGATCTAGGCAGCATTGCACTGGTTTATACAATGACCTACCTATATTTCATAAGNGTCATACCAGCATGGGAAATATAAGCAGCTGTAGATTTTGTGACTATGGGCAGAGCTTTAAGTTTGCTCTATCATGATGGGGTGGGGATTTTTTTCACATACTTTTAGAATTTATGCCACATAACTAACGTTTTACATAGTTTTTAATCCATGTGGCATTTCTGTATATTTTGCAAATCAAACAATAGATGTTTGTTTGGCTACCTGTGACAGCTTGCATTTAACACTTACATAAAAAAATTGTATTACTTTATTTTTTGCAGCATGCTTTAGATAACAATAGATGTTTTATTACAGTGGTTTGGAAAGCGATAAATGGAATATGCAACTCCACCCAGAGCTGAATAATTGAGATCTCATAAAGGGTTGTACAAACTGACTGTTCTCACAAGCATCAGATAAGCAACAATTATGTTAATTAGAATATATATATTACTAAATAATTATAAAACATTGAATAACTAAAAAATGTTGATGAAACACAGATGCAGTATATTTTGTTTTCAGCTTTTAATCTTTCCATACTGCTTGGTCTTTCAATAAATGAATCCTAACTCTAGATACATGCTTGTACAATTCTCTTGGTGCTGTGGACATAGAACATAACAAAGTCCATATTGAATTTATGGTTTGATTTTCACTCTCATACATATCTTACATCACAAATAGGGCCTGATCCACTTCCCTGCAAAGCCAGTGAAAAGTGCAAAAGTGTGTATTANTAGGCAAAAGTTTCTTCTTTTTACATGAGACTTTTTAAATTAGTTTCACACAATGTGCATTCTGGAACTAAATCGGGCCACAGTATGTATGGACCAATTGTTTTTTCAAAGAAAACTTACTACTACTACTACTACAATCAATAAAATTTTTTTCTTTTAAAAAAAAATTGATGTAAAATATGTAACAATTTTCTTTATTTTTACTTTTTTTCACAGTAAGTGTCACTTATATGCAAGGCCCCGATCCTAAGTCCATGGCTGCGCAGATCGACTCTGAATGCGACTCCACCATATGGAAATGAGAAAAGGGGCGTTCCACTGCTAATTGTTAGCGCAGCCTGCACCATGTCTGGACATGGTGCAGGCATAGCGCAGAGGGGACCGAGGCAGGTAATGTCCTATGGAAAATTACCTGCCTCATTAAAGGTTAACAAAAGTTAAAAAAAGAATAATAATAAAAATAAATAAAATATTAAATAAAGTGTGTCTGTTTGTTTGTTTTTTATTTAAATTTTTTTTTATTGTGCCGGCTTTCATGCTCGCAGCGTACGCATGCCCCTCTCCCTGCGCTGTATTCAGAGGAACGCTAAATCAGGTCCAGTAACTGCTTTCAATTTTANAGAGCACTCAGCACTCAGTCTATAAGTCAGATGCTGCCAATATAAATTTAAACAGCACTTAGCAGTCATAGACTAATTTGCCACTCCTGTATGTTTTCTGTGGTTGCAGGGTGGGCAGCAGCTTTGGGCCCCTCTTTACTCCAGTCCCAGTAGCAGCTGAATCCCCTGCACCCACTTCAGTTACTCCATTGTTCACAACAATTAATTAATGAATTCATTTATCAATAATAGGATTGCTGAATATTCTCATAATAGCATTGGATTTAATAGTCAGATAAAGCTACCAGTCCACCACTGTTAATTGTGTCCTTAAATGACCCATCCCAAATATGCGTTTTAAATATATCATGACTGTATGCAAAAGCCAACAAATGTGTAATGAACAACTGTCTGCTAATGGCGATTGGTCTAATTGGTTTCTTACATTTCTGAAACATAATGTGACAGGTGTTTATTCACCAGGACATCCTTCGTGTTATATGGCTACCATGACACTCAAGCTCATATCAGTATTACAGTAGGAATCATAAATAATTCACAGTTTCATGTGTCTAATGTATTTCTAAATGACTTTACAATGAGTAAGTTATGCATTTATAAGCACTTGTAACTAATAATATAAAATAATATTATAATGTAATATTTACAATATGAGCAGGAGAGGGAAGTGAACTCAACNGGACAGACACTTTTGTGTCAAGAGCCCTATCTTACATCCCCTGCTGCTCTATCCCTGCTTAGTATGGAAATTAGGCAAATTAAAGTGTGGTTATCCGATAAATATCTGCAGAAGGCATGCGCAGATGGTATGTGTTAAGGGATTTTTGCNGTTGACTTGCGTAAATCCCCTAACATAACAAGTCTGGATCCACTCCAAAGTTATTATATCATTACTTTGTGATTCATCCAAATATCTTGTATAATTTAAGAGAGACTTGGAATCTTCTACCTACCAAAAAGCATGTGTCTAATACTTGNATATAGTTTATTCTTTTCAATTCAAAATGTTAGAAAAGATCATAACATATGGATCAAATGCTTTTATATCCAAAAGCAACAGTTTAACAGATATCTGCATTTCAACGACTGTGATATTAGAATTATTAATTATTTACGCTTATTTATTGGCACTACAAAGTGTCCGCAGCGTCGTACAATTGGGAATACAGACAGACAGACAGAATGGGTGAGGAAGAGGATATCCACTTGTNCTTAACTTTTCCCTGCACTGGCCAGAGTTGTCAGCCTTTTGGCATACTACTCCATTAATATAAATGTTTTTCAACATACTCAGTATATTGAAAAAGATACAGCAGACATTTGTACGCAAACTGTGTGACTGTGGATGCACCAGGGCTTCCGGCTTGCAGACTATAATGGGACCTCCCATGAGCAGATGTGACCCTGGCTACCATAAATATCAATTCATTTTAGTAAATAGAGCTCAAAATGCTTTATGCAGAATGTATTTCATTTTGTAATGGGAATTATGGAGCAGCTACTCTTTATGTGATCCAGCATGGTTTGACTGTGTCATTATCTATATTTAGGGCAGCCACACAACCTCATATGCTAAATAGTTATTGGTGCTTATGAAACTTGCATTGGCAACAATCTTTTTAGCCTGAGGCTAATTATTTTTTATAAATGCATCATAGCTAATAATATCAATCATGATTTTATGCTTTCCATATGCAAATTAAATTGTAACATAATGCACTTAGAAAGCAGGTGCATACCAGAGAAAGACCAGACATAAGTAAATGAGACAAATATATATAAACTCAAGGTTCATTGTTAGGTCACGGCTTAAGAAAAATTCAACATCCAGTAAACTCTATCATCCTGTCGCAAAGCATGTAAGCTTTGCAGTCCACAGATCTCTTGTGCCTGTAGTGCCTCACATACATATATTTGGCAATCAGTTGTATAAAAATAATAGCTTTATTATAATAATGAGCTTAACCTAGCATGAAATATTTGCTTATAGTGGTTAATTTAATTTACAGAGAAGCCGTTGTTACTTCTGTGAAGCATCAAGGATATAGTCATTAGCAGGAACAATTATATTAGCCGCATTGGTTTCTGTTATGTATTAGTATGTATAAGTAGGAAATCTACTGGATCAGTTTTTCTTACAAGCAGAAAAGTAGCTTCAGAAGTAATAAAAATGTATATATTCTTTTTTTTATCCTCTGCATCATTTAAGAGAAATAAGCCATATAATTATTTTCAAATGTGCGGAATACAGGAATGTGCACAACACAGGAAAGAAAACCACAGATTCCTTACAGGAATCAGCAGAGACAGCCTGCCACTAACCTTGTAGGGATCTACAAAATATTTTATGGTTTGATTTTGCCGCTGGGATTGCAAAATTTGCAAACTTCAAGAACCCCCTTGACACTTGATGAATACATCCACCACGGCCAGACCCATTGCAACACATTATAAAATGTGCCCTTAAATCATGAAGTGGTCCGCTCTTGCTTCTCAAGGTGGATCCAATTTCTCCTAGACCTCTCCTGTGCTGACCTTTTGGATGCTCTCAATCATTCATAGTAGAGCACTGCCTGTCTATCAATACCTAGATATGTTTCTGAAGCTCTTTCACTATGCCTACTGCTCCCCTATGCACAGATGGACGATTGTATTGGCNTGTCTGGATGCTGTCACAGATGTTTCATTCGTGATGGTCATGTGTTGCATTGTCTCTCGGATTGTCCCATCCTGCGCTGTTTCTGACTGCAAGGGGTATATTTACTAAGCGGCGAGATTGCAGTGAGATTGAAAAGTGGGGATGTTGCCCATAGCAACCAATCAGATTCAAGTTCACATTCACAGTGTGTCAAATGAAACTGTGAGCTTGAATCTGATTGGTTGCTATGGGCAACTTCCCCACTTTCCAGTCTCACTGCAATCTCGCCGCCTAGTAAATATACCCCCAAATAACATTGAGTATGCAGTGTTCAGAATGGTGCCACGGGTGGTTTGAGAGGAGCGGTAGAAGACTCTTACTGATCTTATGTGCTGCTGCGTGCAAGACTAAAACTAAAAATTCTGGAGACCAAGACCAGTACCTCTTCCCATAGAGGAGAGAGAAATAGCACCTTATATTTAAAATGGATTAGGTGGAGGCATTAGTGGATTGGGAGAGGAGGGTGAAGGGTCTCTTTGGAATGTGGGGGCCTATATATCTCATTTGCCTATCACCCTTTGAACTATGATGCAAACTGTCTTTCAATGCACCTCCTGGTATTTGCTCTGGCAGGCTCTGAATGCCACCCTATGATGTATTCTTTGTTAATATTAATTTTCGCCATCTGACATGCTGTTTCCTTCTCGATGTTCTGTTCTTTGTTAATGTATGACACTCTTTGGTTATTGCTATTCCATATGTCTTGTGAACCTTTGTACCATGTGTGCCAATAAAATTCTCTAAAAACAAAAAAATATGGATGAAAAATGTCTATAAATTATATATATATATATATATATATATATATATATAATGGACACTTTAAAAAGCGAGCCAGCACAAAAGAAATGTCAGGGAATGTCGTAAAACAGCATTCATCCCCAATTATTGTCATCGCCATTCCACATATGTAAATGTCAAATGGTAAAAATAAATAAATAAAAAATAGTTGGATATTTATTAGAATACATACATCCACAAACACTTGATTCCTGCTTCTCTTTCCGGACACGCCCCTCGCACATATGACATTGACAGCCACTTGACACGTGTTNAAAACCAACGACTGAGGCCAATGTGTAAATGTCCATTTCTGTGTATGNGCAGACTTATAGCTCAGTCAGTTTACATACACATCTTGGAAATGGACTGTCTGGATCTGGCCCATGGCGAGGAATGGAGACACAAGCAACAGTCAAACATTAATCAACTCTGTGGCATCAGGTCATTATCACCCACACAGACAAATCTGTGCCTTCCTTAAAAGCTGTCCACATGAATGATGCTTTACCTGGCAGGCACTTCACAGCCCATAAACTGACACAATGAATATGGAACTCCACCCTTATAACAGGAACAAATAAACAGGGCAATTTCTTGAAACACCTGCTTATATTTGCAGTAGACCAAGCCTCGCTAGACCAAGCACACAACTATATAACACACCTATATAATTGTGGGGAGGGTAGATGGGTGCATTCCCCATTTAATAACTTCCTATACTCCATCCAGTGTTGTTCCTATTGACTAAAGTCAATCCTGAATCCTTGATGTCCTCCCAATTACATAATCCTCCAATGACGAGATGAGAAGTGGTCATTACAGAATTATGATAATGTAAAAAAAGTCTTCTTTAAAGTAAATAAAGAGTAAACAATTATGAATTTGCATATAGTATACATGAATATATTAAATGTACAGAATGTTTATACTAAATGATACATTATGTTGCCTTTGTCACATTTTGGGCATCTTAATATCTATACATATCTGGTTTACATGACATGCTTAGAATACCCTTAACATACGTCTGCATACAACACGCAGAGAACTAGTATTTCTCAATCTGTTAGACATAAAATGTATAGTCTGGAGGATGTAATTTGGTCTTCATATATAATTGCACTGTACATGTGAGACTGTTTGTTAGAATCTATGGAAACAAGCTCTAATACTATGAATATGAAGAACAACACCCATCATACTGAGGAATTTTTGTCTATGCTGTAATCATTTTGCTACACATGCAGTGATTTTTCCAGTGACCCAACCCAACAGCACAGTTCTTGGAGGACAGCTGCCCCCTAGTGCCCGTTTGAGGGAACTGAAACATACTTGCTAGGCAAAGGAAGAATTTGTCTAGATCAGTGATAAAACATGTTTCTAGCTGCTATACCCAATTATTTCCGCTGGGAACTGTGATGCATTGCTATGGGAACTGTTTTGTGAAAGAGGAACTGGAAGCATTGAAAGGAATACTAAGTACATCATTAAATATGGGTGTTTGGAGTATCAGCTCTGCAAGCTAGTGTACTGGCAAACTGTCTTCTCATAAGTAATTTTATGCTTATTTATTTGATTTAAACAATGCTATTGGCTTCCTGTAAACATCCAGGTTTAATGTAAAATAATCCTGCATAGTCTCTGTTCAATACATATTTCCAAACGACAATTATAACTTGTCAATGGTCTTTGTCATTGGTCCTTTCCATATTCAGAAAATATTTAATTGCACCAACACTATATAAGTGGTGTAAACTAGAATACAGAGATGTGTGCATAGCCACACGTCAGTCTTTAATGAAATACCATCAATTTTACTCAAAATGTCCACTGTGTCCCTAATGTATTTGTGTAAGACAAATGTTCTGAGATAATAAATACTGGCCATTTTTGTAATCCCTGCCACTACTGGTCTTTGTGTTGAGCTGCGCTTGGCTTTTTCCTGAATAAGAGTTCTATTTAAAGAGTTCTAATTATTTCTTGTTAGTAATCTATTGTCATTTACAAAAACAAGACCATACTATTACAATGAGGAGTCAGAATAGAATAAAATGAGAATTACATAATATAAAGCTAGATAGTCTATTATGAAAATCAACATCCTATTACTAATACCATAGAGCACAGAAACAATTGCAGCTTGCTTAATATTTTTATAATTTCATTCTTTTCATTTTTATTATCTTTATCACTTTAATTTCTTGTAATATTTCACCAATATATCTCCCAGGTCATATACTAATAAAGATTTGTGATTTTTTAAATTTATGCTTATACTTTATTCCCAAATGTGCATTCATTAGAGGACTACATAGCTCTTTTTGGTGTATGCATATAAATTTGTGCCATTGTAAAAATGTTACTAAAAATACAATATTTAAAACAACTGCAACACAATTTTCTGCCATCAGATGGCACCATAACACTATATACCGGTGGTTCCCAAACTGTGTGCCTAGGCTCCCTGGGGTGCCGCAGAATTTTGTTTCCAACATGGTGCTATGTTGATAGTGTTACTTAGAAGTACAATTTTACATCTCGTATAGAAGATAAACCAGATGTAATATCAACCTGAAGTATTTCTGTCTTTACTTAGTTATTACACTATTCTGACTCAAAAACTAAAAAATTAGAAATTATTGTGTCTTAGGGGTGCCTTGAAAAATTATGGAGCTTCTAAGGGTGCCTCAACTGAGAAAGTTTGGGAACCACTGGTATATACCTCAAACAAAGGCAACCTGTGGAACTTCTGATATTGTAGAACTACAACTCTGAACATGGCTAATGCCTGGCAAAGTTTGATGCCACTTCAGTTTAACACCTGAGGCTAGATTTACTAAGCTGCAGGAATGGAAAATTGCAGATTTTACCCATAGCAACCAATTCTGATTGATTGCATTGGGCAACTTTTTCACTATTCTTCAATTTGTTGATACGTGGAATTTATAAAACCTCAGAAGGCGACCTAGTATTTGGCACCAAGATGTCGCAGATCCTTTAAGTTGCAAAGTGAGCTCTCCTTGGCTCAAAGATGTTTTTCCAGTACATACCACAGATGGGGTATATAAAGGCCAAATCAACATCTTTGTTATATTCCTAAAACCATTCCCTAATAATAATTTTCCAACGTGACAGGGTGCATGAAAGATGTTGAATGTGCTGAAAGAGGCCACTTGCCATCTGGTATACTGCTGCTATTCAGGGGTGTATTTTGTCTGCTACAAATGAAGATTGATGTAATTCTGTCCATGGAATAGGGACAAATTTCTTTTCCTGTTTAACAGATCGGCCACGTAGAATATCTAGCAAAGGTGCAGCAACCTTAGCAAACCCTCGTACAAATCTCCTGTAATAATTGGCGAAGCCTAAAAAACTCCTCAGATCTTTGATACACTTTGGAACAGGCCATTCCTTGATCGCCTGGATTTTGTCAGGATCCGGTCTTACACCTCCAGCACTGACTATATGCCCCAGGTACCTTACTTCTGGCTTTAAAAGATGACATTTTGATGGATTGAGTTTGAGTCCATACTTTATTAGTTGATTGAACACCTCGTGTAGATGGGCCAAATGATCCTCATAAGATTTTGAGAATATAATTACGTCATCCAAATAGAGCAGCACCATCTCAAAATTTTGATGACCCAAACAATGCTCCATAAGCCTCTGAAAGGTACCCNCCATCAACCACTCTAGACAATTCAGTTTTAAGTATGCTAATAAACTCTTCCGGGCAGTGTAAAATATTCATCCCAATAGGCACTATATTGTCATTTTCAAGATCTACAATTAAACACCCTTGTTTCACTAAAATAGTTTTTCCAATAACAAACTGTCCTTCCCAGAAACCTGAGCACTTTATCCCTAGCCCATTACTAGCTATAAGNTGAAGCCAGGACGGAGGAGGTGAGGTGAGAGTTTCGTTTTTCCACAATTTGTTAAACAGGCCGAATTGAATTGTGGTTACCTGTGAACCGGTATCTAATAGGGCCATAATTTCTATCCCATTGATCTTAACTGGGATAATGGGGCATTTACCCACAATTTGGGCCCCACCTTTTTTTTTCACAACTTAGCTCTGTGTGTGATTCCCCCGAGAGTTGGTTGACGCTCCCGGGGCAAGGGAGTTTAAAGGCCACTGTGAGCGGCAATTCCTTTCTATGTGCCCTACCCGATGACACCGTCTGCAGATGGGTCTACCTTGAGGGTCAAAGCGATTTTCAACCAGTCTACTCTTATCCTAGGAGCCTCCCACCGATCTCTTTGGTAACGAGAATTACCTTCTTCCCCAGCATTTGTCCTCCTATTTACACTAGTCCAAGTCTGAAATTGACTTTGTAATGTCTGCATCCCCTCATTGAGTTTTCCTATCTCAACACTTAACATTTCAACTTGTGATTTCAAAGTCAAAAGAGGATCAGCTACAGTATTTTGAGACCCCAGTACCACTCTCTCCCCTCGTAAAACATTTTCTTTTACATTAATTAACTCGGGGAACTCCGTTTCTAGAGTGAGTTGTACTCCCACCAGTTGAATTGCTTGTTCTTTAAAATCAAAGAAGTTATAATGAGGGTACTGCATCCTAAGCAGCTTCAAATGTGTTTTAATGTTGTCATTAAGTAAGTGAATTGATTGATCAATGTATCATCTTTATCCCTAATTTCCTCTTCGTCCACCTCCTCGATTGCCTGCAAAGCTTCCTGAAGACTAAGAGCAAAGCTCCTTAAAGTCTCACCCACCAGTTGCCTTCTCGAATAAAACTTGGTTTTTAATTCTGATAATGTGTTCATGCCAAAAATTCTATTTAGTCTGACCAGAATCTGTTCCCAATTAATCCTGTCTCTCTCAGGCCAGGATGAAAC
>JABWIB010005747.1:13369-38996 GCA_016617825.1 Platyplectrum ornatum
CCTAATATCCCATATGTATATATTACAGTATATTCCTTCACAGAAGGCACATTATGTACTGTTTACCAAAATATAACCCATATAAATATTAAATTATGTGCCATTACCTGACACAAAATATACCCAATATGTTCTTTATATAGTGCNTCATCTCTACAGTTCTAGTATACATACATATACCCAACATGCATAACACGCATTTGGAAACCCCACCTTATGTTTGCAATCATATGTTTGCCACTGTAGTGACTTGATTAAACTTTAGCTTTACCCAAGGTTGGCAGCTCTNCCAGAGTTTCAGGGAGACTTCCGAATTTCGGGCAGTTATCCCAGTATCCTAGTCTGCAAATCTCCTAGGAACAGGACTGAGGCAGTGTTTTAATGTAAATGACTTCCTCCGGNGCAGATCACTACTATGAATGGTCGGGGCTGGATGACACCACTTAAATCCCCTTAAAGAGTGACTTGTCTACAGTGTATTTAAGCACTTATGTCCTTCTTTTCTGTACACAGTATTCTGGATCTCTTCAGTCAGTCTTTCATTTCCAACACTCCAGTGTAATGATCTATGCATTGCTACATGTAAAGGTCACTATCTCCTACAGTAGCTCTCTCTCTGCTGCTCTCCATACAGACTCCCAGGTATCCAGTATTCAGGACTCTGCCTTTTCCTGCTTCACATCCTAATGATCTAAATACTCTAACCTATTCTGCACCCACCTTTCTTTCTTTATCTGTTGGAGTAAGTAATGACCCCCTAGAGCAGTGGTTCCCAAACTTTCGAGTTCGAGGAACCCTTAGGGTCTCCATAATTTTTCAAGGCACCCCTAACACAAAATAATTTCCCATTTTTTTATTTTATGAGTAAAATAGTGTAATGACTATTTTTCAGATTGACATTAAATCTTGTGTTTCTCCTATACAAGAAGTAGAGTCTATATAGCATGCAGTGGCCTGGAAAATTCTCTCCCAGAGCGGCCTCACTTTGTTGTCTCTGCCACATAATCACATAAAAATCTTCCCATTTCATAACNTATACACATATAACATAGCTTTACTGCATCTGTCTTATGTGCTTAATAAATGCATATTACTCCTTAGTACCCCTTCCCTGTATAGAACCTACTCTTCTGGCATAATCTTCCTTGCAAATTAAGTCTATCCTCTACCTTCCGCAATATCTTCCATACCAATGCAACCAATACAGACCACATAGATTTCCTTCAGGGATTCAGAGAAGTATCTAGGGATTCTGTTTTGTGATCTGTTTAAAAATGTTTTAGCTGTTTTCCAAGTTCTTCAACCAACATATAGCTTTTGACACAGACATTTCAAAACATGTATAACAAATCAGTAAAGATATTTTTAAATGCATAATATACCTTAAATCTAATGTGAATAATTGATAAGCTTTAATTGGCTGTGCTCTNCATTATGGACAAGATCCAGACTTAACATCAGATTATGTTAGGAAGGATAACGTATGGCAATTTGTTATCTTAGTTCTGCATATAGGAGACTTCAGTGTTCAGTGTTGGCATACTAATGTCTGTCTATTTATATATTATTCCACATATTAGCCTGTGAACTGTTCTTCACGTTTTATACTAGANTAGCAGCTCGTAGCATGTTTCATTTTCTTTATTTAGAATACAATATTGCATATTATTCCTAATTGTATTACATGCACNTTTTTCTATGTTTATTGGCAATGTAGCACTGAATGTTCTTTCCCAGCAAGATATTTATTTCAATGGATGTGACGCCCCTTGGGTTATGTCTGTGCTAGATATTCTGACAGCGTCCTTAAATGAGATCAATATTTGGGAGCAAGCATGTTGTGATGTCCAAGTGTCCCCTGTGGGCTGATAAATCACTCATGTGATGACCATTGATTGGTGGTACATGCTCAGAGAGAACATTCCCTCCTCCCCAAGTTGTCCTGTCAGTGGTGAGGACAGAGTGTTAGAGCATGGACTTATGCCGCAGTGTCTTCCTACCTGACCCATCCATTTCATGCTGCCGACCTCTATTTTACATCTCCGCTGATAAATGTGTTGTCCTCATTCACTCCTCATTGACTTTGATTTCTAGTATGTCTGTCCTTTTTCTCTCCTGTGTTTGTCTCCAGATTCCATTCTACTTTTTCTGTATTACTCTCATCTCCATTCTCTCTCTCCAACTATTCCTTTTGTTTATTCCTTAACTTGGGGGGTCATCATGAGGGAGGGAGAAGAAGAGTTGCCATTTGTGGGGGCACTGGGACAGGCACTTTGCACAAATCCTCTGGGTCTCCTGTTGCCTGACATATTCCCTGCTGATCCTGGGCCTGTGAAGATGCAGCTTGTAAACACTCTGCTAGTAGCTGGTGTAAGTATTTTTGTGTGAATGGTTTTATCTATGTCTTTATGGCATAATGGTAACATAATATGTGCACAAGGTTTTGCTCAGATCTGATAAGTTATGACACTTTTAATCGCCTGCATTCCGTGGATGATTTCTTTATTCCGTGCACAGAATCCATTCATGTTGTCTCAGTCTCAAAGCTACTGTATTGTGGTGTGCAAATAACCATACAAGTCAAGATACTACACATATTTTCATATTATTCTGTTAATACAAGAGTGGAATTCTTATAGAGTCTCATTAATAGATTTCATTATTTTTAGACAGTTGATGTATTGTTATAATTTAGATTGTATTTTATATAATATTACCCCTATAGAAACGTATGTTCTGTCCTATTCTAGGAATTTCTAGTATGAACAATTGTTCATACTAGAAATTCCTAGAATAGGACAGAACATACGTTTCTATAGGGGTAATCAGTAATATAGCTAATTTAGCAATTGCTAAAATTCACAAAAACATTCCTCTCCTCTATTTCTGCTATTTTTGGGACTAGAATAGAATGTTAAAGAAATTTTACTTGGAAATAAAAAGTGACGAGAATTCATATGTTATGAGTTTGATGAATATTTTAGGATAATGTTTTCATTTTGTTCATTCTGACAACACTCAGATTTTGTTCTTTGTCTTCTTTTTACCCTGCAGCAGGTGGACAAGGGGGATCTGAGTAGCCTAAGTCTCCCACCCAGTGCACTTCATGGCAGTTCAGAGGGCAACATTAGCCTTGAAGTCCCTGAGGGGGCACCAGATCCTCATCGCACCAAGGCTGCCATGGATCATCTACATCAAAAGATTCTTAAGATCACTGAACAGATCAAGATTGAACAGGAGGCACGAGATGATAATGTGGCAGAGTATCTGAAATTGGCCAACAATGCAGATCGACAACAGGCCTCTCGCATCAAGCAGGTACTGTAATTATTAGCTGTTCTAATTATCAGTATTTTCTATATTGTTTCATATGTCAGATGGGCACTGCAACATATTTATGAAAATCCAAATGTCTTGTTTTTGTCTTTGCATTTTGTAACATTTTAGTATATACAAAGGCAAAATAGTGGTACGCTGTGCTTTCAGTATTTTATTACAGTGTTTACTGTGTAGGGATTACTTATAAAACGTATGTGCGGTAACCAACAAGTCTAAGGTGCTTGTTTTATCTCCTCCATATTCTTTTGTACAGTTATGTTTTGGATATAGTTTATAATTTTAGTTATAAATGCCAAACAGAAACAAAAGAAACAGAGAAAAACTGCCTCAGCACATCTGCAATTCTGTACAACAGCCTATTTAGGCATGCAAAATGCGTAAGTACATAATGCGAGCGTTCTGTGTTTGAACATCAGAATGCTATTCAAATGATCGCGATGTAATGAATACGATGTAAGAGACCATGACAGCCATAAAGCATGTACACATGATTGGGTTGGGGGGACATTTAAATCATACTGCTAGGGAATTTTACATGTGGTGGGTGCTTAAAAGTTAAAGTAGGGAGCTGGGTTTAAGAAGTTATTTGTAGTGTATTAAGCTACAAATAACTTTTTTTTTCAATAACTTGATGTCAACACAGCAGCTTCAACTCCAACCACATATTAATGATAAGTGATAATTCTCCAGCTTGATTTTATATTTTTAATACTTTGCTGTGAAAATTAGTATTTTGTTCTCCATCTGTATATCCGTCTGTCTCTCCACTCCTGCCTTACATCTGGTGAATTCCATTCAAGCCAATATCATGTCAAGAATTTTCTGCTAACCATCTGCCGTGCGTTGCTTCAAATAGTTCAAATGAGAATTATTTGATTGCATCACTATTCCAACTATTAACATTTTTACTTCCCTTTACCGTGCTTGTCCTATCGGCCTTAGACGCAGAAACATATAAATTGATGATGATATTTATGTTTTAATCATTACAGAATGAAATAATATTTGTATAGTCACTATGAGAATTTCATTCTAAGCAGTAAGAAACATCATGATCACATGTCATTACTTCATAAATTGAGTTTAATCTTGGATCTATTCAGACTTACTAATGTAGGAGATTATTCCAAGCCACTTGCATAAATCCCCCAACTAGTAACTGCACATTTTTTAGTTCTGTACGTCTGAATATCCGTACAGGGGGTAGGTCTTTTTTACATGTAGACAGAACTTATTCCCCTCTACAGCAACAGTTCACACATGTTTTTTAAAGTTATATAAGTAAAATGTTATGTTGATCTGGTTGCTCTGTGCATGACTATTTTGTGTACTATTTACATAGTGTTTTTATTATCAACACCAGGTTTTTGAAAAGAAGAATCAAAAGTCTGCACAAACGATTGCTCAGCTGCACAAGAAGTTAGAGCATTATCACAAAAAACTGAAGGAAATTGAACAGAACGGTATATCCCGACAGCCAAAGGATGTCTTGAGGGATATGCAGCAAGGACTCAAAGATGTGGGAGCCAATGTACGAGCTGGCATTAGTGGTTTTGGTGGCGGAGTAGTAGAAGGTGTAAAAGGAGGACTTTCTGGCCTTTCTCAGGTCACCCACACAGCAGTGGTGTCAAAGCCAAGGGAATTTGCCAGCCTTATCCGCAACAAATTTGGAAGTGCTGATAACATACCACATCTAAAAGATGGTATGGAAGAAGATGGAGAGGGTCAAGGTGGCTCAAGAACACTGAGTGGCAGTGTCACTTTGGCACCTAGTCCCAAATATGGAAGTGATGATGAATGCTCAAGTGCTACTTCTGGGTCTGCTGGGGCAGGTAGTAACTCTGGTGCTGGACCTGCAGGTCCTGGTAGCCCAAGGTCTAATACTCTGGATGGACATCACCATGGCCATCATGGAGGTTTTGATGCTATACTAGAGGAACTGTGTGAAATCAAAGATGGCCAGAGCCATCTTGAGGATTCAATGGAAGACTTGAAGTCACAGCTACAGCGAGATTACAGCTACATGACTCAATGTCTTCAAGAAGAGCGTTACAGGTTGGTGCTTCCTGACTGGTNCTTATATATATTTATTTGTGCTTAGTAAACCATTTAGTATAATTTCTAAGATTGAAATTTAGCTTTTGTGAAATAATTGTATATTTTTTATATTATAGGAATATAAACATTATACATTTCATTGAGAGTTGATATATTGCTTGTAATCTCTTAAAAATATGCAGCATATCCTGCTGTTAGAGGCGAAGCTTTATCAGGTACAACACACATTAAGGCATTTTAAATAAAAACATATTACCATATATATCAAGTATAAGTCAACTCGAATATAAGCCGAGGCACCTAATTTCACCTAAAAAACTGGGATAACTTATTGACTCGAGTATAAGCCCCCCCCCTCAGTATGTTTGTCTGTCATCCCTGTGAAAGGCTCATGTCACTCATGTCACTGATGGATCGTTGTCCCCATAGGACTGCATTGTCTCTGGTCTCTATGTCCTAGCTCCTATAGATCTTCCCCTATATGTCTCTATTGCCCCCCTCTTTCCCACATGTGCAGGGTTAATATAAGGCATATAAGGCAATGTAAAGCTTCTGTGCCATGCTGTAACCCATATAGCACACTGTCATCCCTTTCTCAGCTCTGTGTGCTCAGTGTAGTGGGTGAATGTCATGCTGCATGCCAGTGTCACGCTCTCCCCTCCTTTACCTTAGCCACATCTTAGTTCTGAGCAATGTGTGCAGCTCTGGTATCTAGGGACAGATAGGAAAACCTGCCACACAACAGGAGACCTAAGAAGGCTACAAGCCCTGCAAGCCAGATTCGACTATGTGGGATCCTATAATCACTCAGGCAAATACAAATATAAAAGGGAACACACTATATTTATTTTCATATAATAAGCAACTCTTCAACTATAAGCACCCAGTAATTACTAGGCTTTTTTGATAATCACACAGTTACTAATAGACTTCAGATACCACTACACTCTCTCTCACTGCCTCCTCTCAGGGCAGTCCAGTCCCAACGTGGATAACTCCTTAAAGATGATACATAGACATGAATAGAGCTAGGCTACATTTATAATGTCCCTCTTGATGGGATTGACCCCACAAAGTCTGTATTGTCCAATGGTAGATGGTTTTAATAGAGATAACCTCTGCCCTTTCAGATGGGAGATAGCTACCAGACCTGTCCTATCCAGCCTAAACTCCCCTTCCTGTACATTCATTCACGACTCCCCTTCCCCCCACCCCTGCTTCAAGTTACACAAAATATACATCACAGTAAAGACTTCAAATTACATTACAAAACATACAGACATGATATGAAGGTCATCACATGGTCATGTTTAAAATATAACTATTTTTGCATGCTGTATATAAACTATATATTACCAAGCCCAGTTGTCTCGCGTACCACCAAAGAGTAGTTCACGTGCCACTGGTTGAGAACTTCTAATTTAAGTAAAAAAAGAACACAGCAGATAACTGTAATCAATATATATATATAAATACTTAATAGGTACGGCGCACAAAGGTATAATCAAAATAAACTTGATTGTCCAATATATGCTTCAATCAGTCTTTTCCTTCCAATGAAAACATAGAAGAGAAAGAAAAATGTAGAATAGTGAAGCCCGTTGTGAATATATCCACGTTATGGTAAATTCGGTATCTTACTCACACATTAGTAGTTTGATTTTCTGCAATAGTAGGTTTCTATTCCTCTCCTTTATTCCTCGATGTTCACTGCTACAATAGCACCTCGAGAGAAACAAATCATAGTGTACTCTGCAAATATGGATGAAGCGTTATACATAGATCTGCTTACGTTCTTTCTTGATTTTCATGCATATCACTCCAATTTTCTTCACGATAGCAGCAAGTCTCTGTGTTCCGTGGATTCGCTTNNACTGCCCCTCTGTGAGNACTCAATNACCACATCATTATAAGTTTTGATCCGGCAGGTGGTTGAAGTATATACTCAACCCTTCCCCCTCCGATTTCAGCCTCATTCAGGCAATTTTTCAGAGTCTTTATTTCCAGCCAACAAATGTTAAAAATATTTGTATTAAAACATTTAAAAATTGTTTATTCAAAACAACGTGTCCTCACNCCGGTGTCCCCAGTTGTAACAATAAGTAAAGACGGCCAGCTCCCGATGTTAGGGACCGCGGTGACTCGGCTTTCGGGGAGAGCTTACAGATAGACCAGGGGAGGAAGCACGTGACACACATCCAATGCGTTTCAATACGATCCCGTATCTTTACCAAGGACCTTACAGATAGACCAGGGGAGGAAGCACGTGACACACAACCCAACGCGTTTTAATACGATCCCGTATCTTTACCAAGGACCTTACAGATAGAACAGGGGAGGAAGCAAGTAACACACAATCCAACGCGTTTCAATACGAACCCCTATCTTTATCAAGGACCTTGACCTTGAAACGCGTTGGTATGTGTGTCACATGCTTCCTCCCCTGGTCTATCTGTAAGCTCTCCCCGAAAGCNGAGTCACCGCGGTCCCTAACATCGGGAGCCGGCCGTCTTTACTTGATGTGGTTTACTATGATGTGGTGACAGAGGGGCAGTGGAAGCGAATCCACGGAACACAGAGACTTGCTGCTATCGTGAAGAAAATTGGAGTGATATGCATGAAAATCAAGAAATCTAAACGTAAGCAGATCTATGTATAATGCTTCATCCATATTTGCAGAGTACAATATGATTTATTTCTCTCGAGGTGCTATTGTAGCAGTGAACATCAAGGAATAAAGGAGAGTAAAAGAAACCTACTATTGCAGATAATCAAGCTACTAATGTGTGAGTAGGATACGGAATTTACCATAACGGGGATATATTCACAACGGGCTTCACTATTCTACATTTTTCTTTCTCTTCTATGNTTTCATTGGAAGGAAAAGACTGATTGGAGCATATATTGGACAATCAAGTTTATTTTGATTATACCTTTGTGCACCGTACCTATTAAGTATTTTTATATATATATTGATTACTGTTGAATTGAGGGGTACTGGGTAATTACCCCAAAACTACTCTGTGGGGGCAGTACTAGCGCTGCTAGATAGGAATTATATACATTTCCATTTTACAGCAGATAACTGGTACATGCTTCCGAACATTTTCTGTTGATGACAAATTAGGAACACAGATAAAGACATGAACATGTTTGACTCACACTCAGAAGTGATTGAGTGAAATTCATATCCTAATTCTTCTTGATGCAACTGTTTTGTGTGTGTTTATTGCATTAATGTGTTCCTTTTGTAACTGTTCTCTGATCTTAACATAAAAAAGATCAGATTTAAATTAAAGCTGATTTTTTCTTTGTCATCAATAAATTTTTATTGAAAAAAAGAACACGGGGGTACAGAAATAAAAAAGGGGAAGGGAAATCGAACAGTTGCAACTCTCAATACATAGAACGATACAATATGGCAAATATGTAATAAACAGAAAAGTGGCATAAGCAACAGTGAGTTACACCACATTAGGAATCCCATGGTTCAACAATACAAGGGAAGGCACAGAGAAACATCGTAAAACCACCAGGAGGGGAACTACGGGAGTGATTTTTTTTAAGTTGATTTTTAAGCAATCTCAGTGACAACTGAATAGTTGTTCTGTGAAGTAACTACTATAGATTTGTTAATCATTACGACAGGCTTATAAATATAGCATATAGAAATGCATAAATAGTTGAATATTTTATATTTCTTATAAATGCATGCTAATGCCACAAACATAATGTACTGTATTTAACCACAGCTATAATTGCTATAATTTCTTAAAGATGCTGACACCAGTCAAGTGCCCAAAGAGCCCTGAAGAAATACATTATATTTTATAAGAATATTCATTATAAACTGTGAAACTGAGAGCACTGCATTTCTGCATTTTACATACTAGAGAACATGAGCTCAAATCTGAATGATTGCTATGGGCAACATCCCCACTTTCTCAATCTCCCTGCTTAGTAAATTTAGGTCCTGACATGAAGCACTCATACTGAGTCCACTCCTAGATCAGCACCAGCATTATGTGTATTCTGTATTTGATCATTTGTTTTTGTATTGTTTGCTTCTCCCAGTGACAGTGATGTGTTATGTGTGAACAAAGAATGGAGAGGGGTGATATGATAGCAGCTTTTAAATATATCAAGGGATGTCACCGGGTGCAGGAGGAGGGTGGCATTTTTCAAAGGAAGATGTACAATATAACGCGAGGGCATGCTTATAAACTGGAGGGTTCAGGGGAAATGTGCGAAAGAATTACTTCACTGAAAGGGTGAAAAGGTGGAGTAGCCTCCCATCAGAAGTGGTGGAGGCTAATACAGCAGAACAGTTTAAGCATGCATGGATGGGATAAATATAAGTTTATTCTAAGTATCAAACAAAATAGAGAATAAAATAATGTATAGTTATAAATACACAAGGGCAGAGTGGATGGGCCTTGTGGCTCTTATCTGCCGTCACTTTTTAAGGGCAATTTTTTTCCCCCTTACGCAAATAGCGTAAAGGAGAAAAACTTGCTATTCATTGAGCCGCGTATAAAAAGATGCAAGAAACAGGTACCGTAATAGATGCGAAAAAGCGGCCCCAATGACTTGAGTATAAGCTGAGGGGGGCACTTTCAGCACAAAAAAATGTAGCTGAAAAACTCGGCTTATACTTGAATATATACAGTATATATTTCTTAGTGATAATGGCAGATATTGTTTTATGTTTGACAAAAAAGTATTCTAAGAAACAAGAGCAGTAAATTTGTTTGTTAAAGGATTAGTTAAGAGTAGGATGTGTACAAGAATGTATTATGTGTGGTTTCAGCAACACAATCTGCAAACATATTCTTTCCCTGTTTCCAGGTATGAACGCTTGGAAGAGCAGCTTAATGACTTGACAGAACTTCATCAGAATGAGATGACGCTGCTTAAGCAGGAGCTGGCAAGCATGGAGGAGAAAGTTGCTTATCAATCATACGAGCGGGCTAGAGACATTCAGGTATAGATGTGAAATTGTCACTGTGTGATATACAGTAGTCGCTAAAGCTTATTAAATGGAACAACAAATCATATTTAACACAGAAAGCTTTAATATGGATGGTTGCCATGGGCAACTACTGCACGTTTGTTGTATCATTTCTGCAGTAAATCTAAACCTGCGATTTTTGTATCCCGTTACAAAAGTAAAGCCATCTAGCTTTATAGTACTATTATAAATGTATTCTTAAATTAATTTAAGAACAATTTAACATCCAGGAACATTGTATACAGAACATACTGGGCCAGAACTAAACTCACTAAACAGACTTAAAAGGGGGACAGCCTAGGAATCTGGATAGTACTCTCCTCACTTTACTTTGTACCTACTACACTCCTCCCATATAAAGGAAGCAATTCCCAAATCCTGCCACATTCCCATCTACCATCGAAAATGGATCTAGGGCATAGCTGTAGATCACAAGTACCCAGATATTTCTGTGTGCAGTGCTCGCGTGTGCACTTTGATGAAGAAGTGGGCATTTTCCTATTCTAGTGATTGGAAAACGCTCCCTTTCTGTACATTTGGATTGGGTCAAAAGTGACTACTGTTGGTTAGGGGTAAGTGATAATTGGAGCAATCCTTATCACAGCCCTATGTGGTTCATCATGTTTGGTAATTGGAGATCTGATTGCAAATTACATTTGTGTTTAGTCTTAATTAATTTTCTATTCTGGATAAAGATCATTTAGAAATAGGCCCTAAAATGGAAAAGGTCCAAGGGGTATATTTACTAAGCAGTGAGATTGAAAAGTGGGGATGTTGCCCATAGCAACCAATCAGATTTGAGTTTATATTCTCCAGTGTGTAAAATTAAACTGAAAGCTTGAATCTGATTTGTTGCTATGGGCAGCATCCCCACTTTCCAATCTCACCGCTTAGTAAATATACCCCCAAATATTATTCCTCTGTGCATCAGTAGATTATGTACAAAAGATGAATTATGCCATCTATTCCAGTCCTCCTTATTATCTTATCTATTCGATTATTCATCCACATAACGGTCATGCGCAGTGGTGGTCTCCACCAGGTGTGCCCAGGCCGTCAAGAAGGGGCTTTGTTAAGTCCCCACTTAAGTGTTCTTGCAAATGTAAGTATGTATCAATTTACTAGTTAAATCTTATTGTAAATATTTAATCTATGAAATCTTTATCCGCAGCTTTACTTCTATGATTGTGTATACATAATTGTTTTACTTCTTATTTCCATGTCTTATCCATTTCAGGAAGCAGTGGAATCCTGTCTCACCCGTATCACTAAACTAGAGTTACAGCAGCAGCAGCAACAGGTTGTGCAGCTGGAAGGGGTGGAAAATGCCAACGCCCGGGCTTTGCTAGGCAAGTTCATCAATGTCCTTTTAGCCCTAATGGCTGTACTGCTAGTCTTTGTATCCACCGCTGCCAGCTTCATCACACCACTGGTTAAAACACGTGTGCGCCTTTTGTCCTCACTGCTCTTCCTTCTGTCACTGCTGACACTCTGGAGACACTGGGATTGTGTTACTTACTGTCTGGAACATGTTCTTCTGCCCAGCTGACTCCTCACACTTCATTTCTGATCTGCATCCTTATGCCCTCGCTGAGCATCTGTGGAAAATAACCTTGGCAGGAGATACTGCCCAGCTCCTTTTATACACATATTCATTTGGATTTATCCATTAATGCATATATGATATATCTATGTAGAGCTTTTCCCATTTGACTGGGCAGCATTTTGCCACTAACACACCCACATTAGGCAGGAACAGAGACCTGTAGATGTTGCAGGGATTATGGAGTAACATTGAAAATATGCAACAGAATTCATTTCTACTGCATTAAAAATGTAATATAATCCCTGTATTACGACTTAAAGGTGCGACAGATAAGCTCTGTCCATTAAATCAAAGAAGGCTCTGCAAAGCTTCAGGACAAGTGACTGGGCTGATGTGTATTATGGAAAGTTTGCAAAGTTCTTTTTAATGCAGTTGTGAGGCTGTGGACTACCCCTGCTTGTATTGACCCCTATTGACTTGAGTTTGCAGTCTGTACCACATGCTACAACCATAAATGTAAATGTGCAGACTTTTAGGGGTATGTTGAGGAGGATATGGTAAAAGAATCTCTAGAGGAAAGTAAGTCTATACCTTCTACATATGTGTTTCTTTTTTTATAAGGTTCCCTTAAAGTGGAACCAGCATGGAGTTAAGCGCTGAATGGCAGCAGCACAGACAACCATAGTAAACTGTTTACAAAGAGTGAAGTTGCAGGAGTCCATTTGTTTCATGGATTCGTTTATTCTAATTGAAATGCAATAATTAAAGTATGCTGTGCAGGTTATCCATTGGTTACTTCTATATTGCATCAGTAACCTGTAGGCAAGCACATAACAGCTTACAAAGCAACTATGCTCTCCTAATAATACAGCGGCTTTGCCATACATCTTGACATTCAGTATTTAGGGGGATGTTGAAATAATAGCATTCATTGTATTTATTTGTCCCCTAGTACAGTACTAGCCTATTATAAGCTAAAACATATTGAATATTTATTTATTTATGTATTTATTTATTTATTTGCTTGCATAGGATTATAGATCAAAGTGTATATTTCTGACTCCTAGTGATACTCTTTTCTGAAGTACACTGAAAGAGCTTAAAACGTTGGTCTGCAAAACTCATATTGAAACTCACCACTTCATACCTTACCTTATTGTAGAGACATTGGAAGTGGTGCACACAGAAATAACAAGCCACCTCATTGTTTAAACTTTTAATATTTTAAAACCCTTTTTGGTAAAGTAATTGAATTCATTCATTATTTATTGTTGATTCAAATGAATGATGTGAGTGATGCCTTTATTACATGTGGCCCTAATATCTATTTAAAATGTGTCCTCTAATTCGCACCTGAAACTTGCAAGGTGTATACCCTTAAGGAAGGGTACATTCATACTAATGTGAAAATTCAGGAAAAATATTGTAAATGCATAATAAACAGCATAACTGAAAAAGGAATAATTGAAATCCCGATGTAGAAACCTGATTACAGCAAGCTCAACACAAAATCCATGTCTTTGTTCTTAATCAGTTCCTTTCATTATTTATGCACTGCTTCACAAAAGCATCAGTGCACTTTTAGGTGTACCCTTGCATTGCTTAATTTCACTTAGTCCTTCTCTGCAAAGGCAGCCATCTTGCTTGGCAACCCCATGCAGCTTGATGGAAATCTGAGATAATGAATGCAAATGCTACCACCAAAGATGCTTTGTTTTGAGACTCATGGAGTCATTCAGTATTCCTCCTACAATTCACTAGCAATTATTCGCCCCATTGTAGTATGCCTTGTGCATCTCTGATGTCTATTTCCTAGTGAAATGAAAGCTTGAATACATTTATTCAGACCACAAAATAGATGTTTCTCCTGTGAGAATGCATCATATATTTGTTATCAGCCATTGTCATTGTAAATGGAAACACAATTTCTTTGTATTATGATTATTATTAGTTTTCTATTTTTGTTATTATGCATTGAAAGTTCAAAGTTTCAGAAAGTCGGGTTTAAAACTATAAATAGCCAAATAACTACAAGCATAGATGGTCCATTATAATATATGTAAAATTGTTTTATTCCGTCATGTTTTAGAGGATATTTTTTACCAGAAGTATTAAATATATGTGTGTATATATATATATATATATATATATATATATATATATATAGTCATCATCCTCTTTAATTTACATGTACATATCGTAAATTTCACTTTCTGTAGAAGAGGGTGACATTTTATTTGTGTGTTTTGGTAATGTTTGGAGGACAAGTTTACATCTTTTTCTCAGTCCCTCCTCCTATTTCATATATTAGCGTGTATCACAAGGCAAAGATTGTGTGTTACATTCTATTGCTGTGTGAAAATAAAATTACACATTTAAAAAATAAATAAATAATAACAATAAATGTTGTTTCATTTTGTGTCATGGTTGATGGTATGTCCATGCTGTCTATGCGTCTTCTATCCAATAACATATGATCAGATCTCACGATATCATAAACATTCATTATTTACTAGGTGACATCAATTCATTCATGTTTGATCCTACAAACCGATAGATACACACACACACACACACACACACAAACACACTCATAGCACTTGTACAGGTCGATTGGGACAGTCATTCGATATAAGGACTATCCCGTTGGTTTCAAGACAGTTGCAAGGTATGACGTAACTGTTCTAAAGCTTCTGTCCATGTAAAGTTATATATGCATTTTTTTCTTTGTTTTCACACAAGTAATGAGTAATAACAAGTAGTAAATATCTCTGTCCCATTTGGCATTTCTTTGCATATTTTATACAATATTTTATACAACGCTATTGTTGTATAAACATATTTTCAGGGTTTCATCTTGGAGAGGTTGCCCTAGATCAGGGGTAGGCAAGTGGACTCAAAACAGTTGGTTGTCTCCAGTTTTTGAAAAACCGTGAGTATTATCCTAATGTTAAATACAGAGTGACACACCTAAATAAAACCTGAATGATCCTTATGAATTATGGATGGCAGTATCAATTTCAGTCTGTCAGCCATCATTTTTGTTAGCAGTATCTCTGCCAGCCTTCAGGAGAACCTGAGTTCAGCAGAAGTAAAACAGATAAGGAAGAAATGTTGGGACAATGTAGTATTAAAAACTTTGTACCTCCAAACTGGTCTTTGAGAATCTTATAAAATTCCCCTCCAAATCCATCTGGGCCTGGGGACTTCAGAGGTTTGATAGAATTAGTGATGTCAACCTCTGTAATAGGAGCAATAAGCTGGGCTAGCACTGCCAAAGGTGCTTGATGTAACTGTAAAGAGTCCCAGAAGGCAGATTCAGTAGAAATGTTAGGGGTACCTTGTGAGTAAAGACTGTCATAGAATGCCTTCAGAGCTGCACCCAGCACTCTAGTACCATTCACTTTGCATGGACTCCTTATATTGGTAGGCCTACAAGTGCCCATAAACAAATTAAGAGAGGAGTTTCACAAGTTTATTGCCATGTCTGTAGAACACTTATTCTCCCCAAGATACATATGTGATGATGCGGCCACCGGTGAGGTCAGTGACTGTCACCCACTCAAGTCATCGGATGGTAGTGACTTGAAGTGGGTGTTCCCGGTGCTCTCTTTTGCCCCATGACTGAGCTCACCCTAGAATAAGACAGGTGGGAGAGAAACCCGCAATGGATAAGAAACAGACTTAACTGACACTTTCAAAGTTTTATTTCAAAAAAAGGTTATGCAAATTTTCTTACTCTAAATGCACTCTAAACTTAAGTAGACAGGCAATGTATTTCACTTATACTGGCTAATCAGTACACTAAACAATTGAAATACAATCTTAACAATTACACTTAATCTCGATATCCTATGGCCACAGGCACATGACACTTTATGCAATGTTAACGTAATGAGTTGACTGGCGTTATCTTAAGTTGCAGGCTGGGGCATTCTTTCACTAACATGGCTGGTATTTGACTTAATCCCGGTATACTGCAGGTATTAGGGTGGTATATGGGGTGCAGGTGATGAATCTTTGTATGGCGCAAGGGTGCCAAAAGTTCTGACACTTTAACAGGGGTTTGACACAGTCACCATTGCTCTGCCCAACAAGATGGCGGATAGGGTACTCCGTTCAAGATGGCGGCAGCGTTTTCTCAAGGGACAAAAAAATGTAACGTGACATGTAACGGATCCCCAATTACTCCCTGGTGTTTGTGGAGGTGAGTGTTGTGCAGTCTTAATAAAAGTGTTCTCCAGCTGTCTGTCGTTGCTTAAGCAAGGTGTCACCGACGTCTCTCCAGTCAGTGTTCCGGTCCTGCAGCAAAGTCTCCTTCAGCAATCAGGTCACTCAGCAAGCTGTGCACGATGGTTCTTTGGATCGCTGGCCTCAGCAGTCCTTCTGGTCACCGCTTCTGTGCACCAAAACGCGGCTTCACTCCCAGCAGCGTTCCTCTTCCTTTCACTCCCAGCACAGCACTGTCCTCTCTTAGTCCACACCCCAAACTCTGCACACTGCCACTCACTGACAGCAGGGACTGGGGTCAAAGGCAAGGCTTGCTGTCAGTCAAGTATGCATAATGGATGACACTTTAAAGGCACAGTCACAGGGATTTCTGGGGTATCACACATAGCTATCACCCCATTGTTCCACAACATTTTCAAAGTGTGTTTTCATAGTACTATAATGGGTCCTATAGGAGAGGCCTAAAAGCGTAGTAGGCATCCATCAAATTTCTCTGTGCCTCTGAGTCTGAAAACGCCAATTAAATATGATGGAAAGACCTCGTATTAACTGTAGTCTTAAGCCAAACCCACAGCAATGCATGCTCTGGTATACAAATGGCTAAGTACATTCCCGTTCTGTGGAATGTCCTGACCTCCATGCAATAAGTTGGGACACTAGTGAGTAGAGACCATTTGCATCCCAGCCTGCCCGAGAACCACTGGACCTAGTGCAATGCTGTCAGTCTAGACGCGCCACCATCGCCTGATTGCAGTCCCATCCACTATCACATGAAGGGGACACCAAACACTGGATTTGCTTAGATCTGGACATTTACACATATAAGTCTTATTTTAAGTATTAGCAGTCATATATTACGTTTTATTGTTGGATTGTTGTGGAAGACTTTGTCAGCAAATCCTGCTAAGAAAAATTCTAGCCAGTCATCTTAGCCATCCTTGTCAGAAAATAATGAGTAAAGGGAATGAAAGCTTGCACTACACTACAAAAGTCTATCAGGTCACACTGGCTACCACTGAACACGGAGCTATAATCACACTAATATTGTTCTATGAGCTGACACCTACCTTAAAATGCAAACAATGTTCTCATTTAAAATGGTGATGTCACACACGTTAGGATCACATGTAATGGGTAAAGAACAGCTCTTACTGTACAATTTACAGACGTTTAAATCAGATTCATTCTGCTGAGAAATGTCTTTTATTCTAGTTATTATATTCAATAGGAACAATTTATATTTAAAGTTTAGTGGTCCTTTAAATGCTTCCCATACTTATAAATGACACCAGAATTGTAGGCCCCATTTCATTAATATGTAGCCATAATATGTGGATATGTCAGAGAGCATCCCTTAACATTTTTGTTCATTTTATAATGTAGTTTTAAAGCCTTTTACTCTATTTATTAAAGAACATAAAGATAAAAATTCTTATTTTTAATTTAGTGTTACCTAGATATATTTACAGAATTAATGTTGTCTATAACGATAAATTGTTCACACAAATGTAAATCATTTATGCACTTTTTTTTCACAAATTTCAGTATTAAAGGATGAAAGGTTGTTGTAGTAAATCAGTTCTTTTTAATTATTTGCCTAAATATACATCTAACAAAATATAAAAAGATAAAAGAATATGATATAATAAAAGTAACAGTTACTTTTGACATTGTCCACTTCTTCCACTAGATGGTGATATAACATCATCAATTTGTAGTTCATATTATGATTATACAGGTATTGTATAATGTTTATTGAACTCTTTCATATACTTTACTATTCTTTAGATGTATAGCTGGCCATACACTAAGATAAATTGTTCAAATCAAAAGATTTTTTCAAGAGTGGGTAAAACCATGTTGAATTGCAGGGGGATGGGTAAAATTAATGTCAGTGTTTGCATGCAGGGAGAATACTTTATTGTTGCATGTTGCACACAGATACTGACCAGTGTTACTGTTACACTGTTATTAGACTTGTGCTAGGAAACATCATCTCTCACCTGTAATAATGATTGCAACTAATTCATCTTACCTCCCCTGCAATTCAACATGGTTTTGCCCACTCTTGAAAAAATCTTTCGATTGGAACAATTTATCTTATAGTGTATGGCCAGCTTAAGTGTTGCTGTTCTACTTGAGCTGACAGTTATGACAAATATTACAGTTACTATGCACATTCTGACAATAATCTTAGGTAGGATACAGGTCTTTATTTGACACTGGCAAACATTCACAACAAACATGCTTTTACTTTCCTTTTTTTCTCTTTTACAACAATTTCTGCTTCACATAAAACTAATCAAGCAATGTATGTGGCACAGCCACCTGTTAATAAGATTAAAACTTATGATTCATCATAACATATGTGTTCATCATATCAAATATCAAATCTACACAATGTACAATTACTGATATAATGCAATTAGAGACACTGCAGATAGATGCATGCTACTAATACCCCGTTCACATACCTCCCAAATGTCCCGCTTTCAGCGGGACAGTCCCTGGTTCGCCCCCGCCCGTCCTCCCGATTACCAGTTTGTCCCAAACATTACTATTCTTTTTTTTTTTGCTATAGCCGTGACTCAGGGCTTAGGCGAGGGCAGAGTAGGGAGGGCGGGGACGACCCGGGGGCGAGGTTTAAGTGTCCCGACCTTACATCCCTGTACGTTGGGAGGTATGCGTTCAGATGACCTCAAATCACTAGCATTTACGGTGAAAATGCCGGCTTCAGTGAAAAAGCTGGGTTTTTAAGTCAGTCTGAACGTGTCTGGTCCATGTTAAATAATCCTGAACTGATTTTATAACATGGACCTGAAAGCATGTTAAAGCCGATATTCAGAACTAGCTAAAAAGAGATGGTTTAGCTGAGTCTGAGTGCAAAAAAAACTGGACAACTGCTGACTGGTAAAAAAAAATTTGTTTTTTGTTGTGTCCTGTGCTTCCTGTGGGGAAAAGAATGCGAGGTAAAATCAGCATGGCTAGGTCGGCGCAGTAGCGCTTCCTGCTGGGAGGGGTGTTGGTCACACACATGAAGAGAGTCACACACAGTCACACACATTCCATCATAGCACCCCAAACACTTTGTGGGGATCGTGGGGAGCGTGGTCGGGCAGTTCATCTAAGCGGTAGTTCAGACATATCCCCCACAAAGTTTAACCAGGGAAGGGCAAAAGGAAGAGTTCTTAAGGTATTGTTTGTTTTGGAAACTAGGGCCTAAATTCACTAAGGCGGGGATTTTGCTGGGGATCTGAAAAGTGCTCGAATCTGATTGGTTGCCATGGGCAAAATCCCCCACTTTTCAAATCCCCAGTAAAATCCCTGCTTAGTGAATTTAGGCCTAGCTCCTTTTGCACTAATAAATTTAGTAGTTGTGTGTTGTGAATTCTTTGTATAAATACAATTGTTGTTGTTGAGTTATAACTGTACTTTTATTAGTTTTCTGTGCTAGTGTAGCTTGAGTTTGCACATTGCCGGTAGGAGTTAAGGAATCAGGGATTAGCAGGCGTTAGGGAGAGTGACGTAGTTATAGTTCAGGGACCAGTCCTTTGGAGGACTTTGCCGGGATACCATACAGGTGAGTGGCACATTGTCCACGGGTTTCATTTTGTGTGATCACTGTTAGTGTGGTATTTTTGTCAGACGCTGGAGACTGTTGCAGAGTATCAGGTGAGCCACAGCTTCCCCTCCCCTCTCTATTCTCTCTCTATCTTCTCTTGATGCCCTTCTGCTGTATTCCCGCGATATTCCCGGGGGAGGCCCTTGACATCAGTGGTTGAAGCACCGCCGGGCAGCCTGGTTCAGGTTCCGTGGCCACAGTAACCGACGCCCCTCCCAGCAGGAAGCGCTACGGCGCTGTTTCATATTCAAAATATCAAGCTTCACCGCTGACTCATTACACAAAAACTGTACTTGGAGACGCCGAAACACCAATGTCACAGGAAGAGAGTAACAGCTCCATAGAAGAGGTTCCAGAGGTAACCACCACGACACAAGCACCACCTGTCACAGCCCCAGAAGCGGAAAGCAATACAGAAATGTTTATGGGAAAAGTCATTACCACATATATGTCGGTGAGTCAGGCTATTGTGCATGAGGAAACAGAACTCAAGCACAGGTCAACTTGAAATACAACTTTTAATGTTCACTTTAGATTCTTTAAAAGTAAAAATAAAAACTATGTACATTTACAACACAAACATAACTGACATGTAACACAACTTTAACTGATGTGTTGCAGCATGAAACCATTGTGAAGGAAGGAGGAGACCTCAAACACATAATTGGCTTTAAGATTGCTTTTTACTTTTGTACCTGAACCGTTCCAATGTTATTTTTGTTTATCTTTATTTTTAAAGTATACCAAGTCCCACCAATAAAAAAAAAAAAAAAAGAAGACTGATTAAATTGAAATGGCTACCAAAGCCTTAACGAGGAGTATAGTGGATATCTTTAAGCAATGGACTGGGCAATGGCGGCACAAGATGACGAAAGGGCTAAGACGTTTTTAGAAAGCCAAAATGAGCTGCAAAAAAGATTCCAGCAAGGCCTAGCCACCATGCAGAAGAGACTCCAGGAGAAGCAAATTCAAGAAAACAGTTACAACCAGATGATGTTCCTGGATCGCCTGTGCAATGTTCTGCTAATATGTGTAAGTCATGAGAGTGTAAATCTGAATCTGGCAAATAGTGTTTGTGGCAATGATGTTTCTTATTTCTTCACCCTTATGTGAACCTCAAAAGGGTCCTGGATATTCCATTTCAGGAGAAAATTGTCTTTTTTCAGTTCACAGAAGTTATGCAGGATGCAGCAGGCAGCAACAACATGGGGTACAAATGTATTTTCATTAGGCACCACCATGTGGTGGTGGTTGCTCAAATCAATTTGTAAATTAACTGCAGGTGCATGAAAGGCAGGGGTAACTAGCTCACACATGGTTACAGGTAACGAGCCTCAGTCATATTGCTGACAATTTGCAGAAGGCTGTAGAGTGTCAGCAGGTTGAAATAACTCTGATTTGCTACAAAAAACAGCACCCAGACAGCAGGCAGTAACAAGGAACTGTGAGATGAACATGTCAGTCATTATTACAACAATAATGTCTGAAAGCCACCACCCACATTTTATAACCTTTGTACACCGTCCCCTTTAAATGACATCACTTTTTACAACCAGCAATGACGTGTACTGGTAACAAAAAGCCAGCTGCAATGTGAACAGGTTTTTTTTTATTTTTTTTTTTACAATAATGCCGGCTTTTTTTTAGCTAATGTGAACAGTCCATTTTTCACAGCCCCTCCTGTTTCGCCACCTCTACAACCCGGAGGTTTTAGCAAAGGCTGGTAATCTGAACGTGGTATAATTATAATACCACATTCACATTACCAGCCTGCAGATTCCGATCTGCTGGCGCACGGGCCACCTGTTCGTTCACACTGGACAGTTTTGACATGGGATTTCAAGGGTCAACACTGTGCATATGCAGCACAGGACCCAGCTTTTACGCTAACCCCTTCTTTTTAGCCCAGTCTATGCCTTTTAATCTACCCATATTAGTATATTCTATAAATCCATATTATGCTGGAGAATGAGAACACAACACAATAAAGGATGAATTAATAGTGTTATTATAGAAGAATATTAAACCATATTGAAGAATATTGAGCCAAAGTTTGAGCCTTGAGGGAAAGTGTAGCACAAAACCAAAATTAAATGTTGGCCCCCAAATGTAAAATTGTTCACCCTCTCCTTGTAACCTGTATCAGTAAAATACTTCTGTGGAATGTATTCTCTGATAAGACACTATTCATCTAGAAAATACCGCTGTTGTACTGTTTCCAGTAAGAAATCACGGTAAGAGTTGGGCCTTTCAGACATGTTTTGTTTTTTTTGTGTTTTGCTTTGTTAGTTGTTTTAAGGATACATTATTACATAACATGATTTGGTTTTGGGCGTTTTAAAAGATAACAAACCACCTTAATATGACATTACAGCATAATGGAGATCAATATTCATAAGTGGTTTCTAGGAAGCACAATAAACACAATAAATAAATATTTTATATTTATTTTCCATTTATACCGGAAGTACCGTCACTCCTATTTAACGTGTTACTGCTTGTGGTGCTCTGCGGTTGATGTTGTAGATAATCTCAAAAGGTAGCAGGCACTCATGAGACTTTTCTTTGCAGTTTTGCAATTTAAGTCATTTTTATTAGCCCATCAGGCAGTTAAAACAAGGTCCGACGTTAGGCGATTTTCATCAGGGTGTATACAGAATCATTGCAGAAATGCTCAGAAACAACTCCTTAAAAATAATTATAAAAACAAACTCACCTGTTGCCATATTCACCTGTACAAGCCTCCAAACCGAAACCCGCCTCACGTCACTTCCGGTGTTGTCACCAAAGCTCCTCCCAGCGGGTCGGTTGTTATTAGCTAGCGGTTACTCTGGCAACAGTAAACAACTAAAAGCAAAATCAAATAGAGAAGATGAGACACACAAGAATAATTAGAAAAAGCTTAATTAAATAATGTTCATCTAGATGAAACAGCCCAACGGTAGTAATTCAGTAAGTCCTGCAGGAGAGACAGAGTTCAGCTTATAGATCCACATACTTGTTTTAGCAGAGCTAACTTATGATCACTACCACGTTTAGGTGGTGGGATATGGTCAATACCCATGTAAGTGAGGTCACGGAGAGTATGGCCATATATATATATATATATATATATATATATATATATATATATATAAAACAAAATGAAAAGGGAGCGCTCCATAGTGTAACATTGTAATTTTAATAAAAGGTTTTCTCCAAAACATAAAATATATGTAATTACCAAGAGGTTCTCTTGGTTCTTTGCATATCAAATGCTCCTTTTAAAACCCTAATATCACACAGTCTCTCCTACCAGGACATACCAGGACAGAAGATCGGAGACGGGTTGGTGAGATGGCTAGTCACCATGGCTAGTAACATATCACACAGTCTCTCCTACTGGGACCACCAGGTTGTTTAGACAGACCACCAGGTTGGCTAGCCATCTCACCACACCGTTTCCGATCTTCTGTCCTCCGTCCTTCATGCAGGGACCTCCATCAGTGCTTTCCGGCTGATCGGTGTCCAAACAACCTGGTGGTCCTGGTAGGAGAGACTGTGTGATTTGTTTGGCGGTTTTAAAAGGAGTATTTGATATGCAAAGAATCAAGAGAACCTCTTGGTAATTACTTATATTTTATGTTTGAAAAAAAACCTGTTGTCTGCTTCCTTTCCTTGGTTGTGTATCTAATCCACTGGCTTCATATCTGCTCTTTTCTGATCTCTCAACTTATCTGGGTCCTCTGCTGCTTTGTCTACTGTTTATTCTATACCTCAGGATTACTTTGTGCTGTACTATCCCTACTGGGTTTTACCTTTCCTTGCTCTCTGCCCCACTCTCCAAGCATTTTCTATCCCCTCCACTATCTATTAAGATGTGCCCTCCTCTCTGTCTGTGTCTATCCTTCTCTGGGTCCCTCATAGCTCTGCTCTCCTGTAGTGTCTTGCTTCCTCCAACTTCCATTGTGCTTCGTCTTCGTATTCTGACGGTGTCTCTTCCCCCAGGTCTCCTTGTGATCTGCTTGCTCTTCCGTCTTTGTGCCTCTCATTTTCTGAATCCCTGTGTGCTCTGTCAATTCTACCTGCTCTGATTTCTCTCTCCAGATCCTATTGTGCTTTACTATTTCTGCCAGCTACTTCCCCTTGTAGTCTGCTGTGTCTTTACTTCTCTGGCTCTTGTGGTGCTCTTCTCCAAACTGCCTGCTAGATCTTCTCCCAAACTATTATTAGTTTCATAAAAAACAAATCTGGATCTAAAATAATAATTGAATTATTTACTGTGGTAAAGAGTGGTCAGTTGAGCACGAACCTCACCAACCTTTAAGACTAAGTACCCAATCTGAAGTTGATTGTATGCTGAGAATTGTGTTGTAGAAATGAGAAGAACTTGTTAAGCTGTCCACATAACTGATAAAGCCTAAAGTAAGAGCCAGGATCAAAATCCATGTCCTTGTCTTCTAACCTCTTTGATCAGCATTTTCAGTGACTGCTTTGTAGTTCTAACTATGCAACTTTTGCAGTCAGCATAAAATAAAGGCATGACTCATTGCTGAATAAGTGTCTGGACATGATGACGTCATGTCTGAGAATCAGAGAGGTGGAAGCCACTGGTGACCACATTTGGGCCTGCAGGGAGAAGTAGCAACTTATACCACGTTCAGATTGCCTGGGCTTTAAAAAGCCGCAAGCATATCCGTGGTGCAGAACTGGCGGGGCAGGGTGCAAGGCCCGTTCAGTCTACAGCGCAGCCGGCATCCCGTAATGAGGTGATGTCACCTAAAAGGACTGTGAACGTAACGACCACGTGTCTTTTTAGGCCAATCACCTCTCCTTATATGCGCTCGAGCCGGCAGGCCGGCTTCAGGCGCGTTTAAACTGCAGCAAAGCCGCAGACGAGCCGGCGAAAACTCTCCTTTTTCCGTTCAGTGGCTGGCTTTTAAATAGTGACCCGTTCAGATTGCCTTCAGAGGCCAGCCTTTTCAGTGAAATCTGAACGGGGTATTACTGAGTTTTTTCTCTGTACATTTGCAAGCGCACATGCTTTCCAATCTGAATGCAATTCACTCTATTCACTCTATCCTTTCAAAAACTGACACTTTCAACAGCCTGTGACAGGGTGGCCCAGGATGTGCTTGAATGTAGGAGTGACTTGGTATTATAAACTTGTACACATATGATAACTGCAAATCTGCACACATGAAAAACAGATGTCTGGACCATGGAAACCGTTGGAATCATGAATGGAACCATTACTTTGAAAACAGAGAATGCCGTGGGACTGGATAGACTTCCTCAATATTGCCAGTTGCTCCTCTTTGGTCTAGGAGGGTGATAGGGGTCTTTAGGGAGATATATTTTTGTTTGTCGTACCAGCCAGANTTCTAGATTCAGGTGATAATTCAGGCTTTCTCAGTTTACCCAGCCACCCCCAGCCTCAAATATCACATTCCAAAAGTGGGGGCCAAGTGCTTGATTTGTGGAGGTTACTGTTGCGATTCACCCAACACCGCAATATGATTAGTGTGCTGCTTTCATGATGACGATGGCTTGACACACTACTGGGATTTAGTCAGTGGTGGGATTCAAATAAATTAACAACAGGTTCTATGTTCCATGGCTCTACTTATGCCCCGCCCTGATTTCACCAAATCCTGCCCCTTTTCCAGCAGCAATCCGGCCAAAATTGAATTTGTTTTAGAAAAAACTATAATGCTAACCTCAATGTACCCCCTGTATTGTAAATGGTACATCCCTCTGTATTGTCAATGGTGTTTACCATATATTGTGAATGGAATATTTCCCTGTATTGGTTTTCATTAAACCCAGCCCACACATCTCT
>JABWIB010005749.1:0-14970 GCA_016617825.1 Platyplectrum ornatum
CCCAGCAGCATATCCGTAACTCAATTTTCCTTCTCCGATCCATCATCTCTCCACAACTTCTATGCTTCACCCCCTCTCAACAGACTAACCCTAACCTTCCCCTTTTAGTGTCACCTGTCACAGGGGAATATATCTTCAGGCACCAGGAACCTTATTTTTAGGGGTCAGATGTTGGCTATTTCATCATACCACTCCATTCATTGAACTTCCCCCCCAAAAGTACTGTTTCGCTATACATATAGCCGGCATATTGAAGCAACGGACACTAGCGCAAAAAAGCCATGAATATAAGGCAGCGGTTAAACATAATCTATGTATACTTGCAGAGTAGTAAATGTTCTATGACTATTACTTGATGCAAAAGAACTTCAATCCTACTTAACCAATATTTCCAACGTAAGACAATTATAGAATGGAAATGTTATAAATACCAATAAATAGAAAAAATACATGTACATGCATTCAAAAAACTATCAGCAATATAAAAATAACTATGATTTGTTCCAAACACACATTCATCTATAACATCTGCCTGATGAAATNATTACAAAGACCTGAAAATGGTATAGTAGATAGTACAACAGTGGCACATTTTCTTTTCTGAAAACAGTGAAATAATGCTGAAAACGGTGAAGTACAAATAAAGTTTTTATAGTGTTATAAAACATTGTATTATGGGAGACCATGTTTTAGGACTGCGCTGCGTACGGCATGTTAACACATTTACCTGGCACTCAATTATTTCCCCCTTTTTGCGTTGTTTCAGTNGATGAAATCAATCAGAACTGGAAGTCTCTGATGAAAATAAAAGCAGCGATGAAACAGCAAGCAAACCATATTGTCTGCTTAATTACCAAATTACCTTTGCTTCTAAACAGTAGGTGAGCAGTAATGATGGCTATGCTAGAAAGAAACACACGTTTGCCACCTGTTCAGGTTCAAAGCACTAAGTGTTTTCATAGCTTAACCAGGTCTATAACCAAATGTCCTGCAGAACTCATTTACTTTAGCAGGTACACTACAGTGGCCCAACAAGCAGAATAGTATGTCACAGATAAACTACAATTACTGCAGGCTACCTACAGACAGAACACACAGGGAAATGCCCGGTGACTACATTAAGAAGATATGATTGTAACTAGCACTACTATTACGATAGGGTCAGACAAGTGTTAGTAAAAGAATTAGAACCCCCTAAAATGTATTTATAGTTTTAGTTTTTTGTTTGTATTACAAAACCTTTTTTAATCTCAGTGAACTTTAAAAAAAAAGACAATACAAAATGGCTTTACCTTAACATGTTAGTAGGCAGAATGTGCCATTGTAATGTGCCATCATCACTCTATGTATTATTAATCCTTTTTCCTCAGGACATTGCCAAATTAATTGTGTGGTTGTATTTGCAGTTTAACTTGGAAACAATATCCAAGGTATGATGTCCCCAGAGNCATTTTAAAGAGCCAACATTATTTTCTTATGTGTTATTTTATTTTCCCACAGATGACTGCGTCCTATTTAATTGCATATGTCTCTAAGTCTATCAATAATNAAAACCATATCCCTGAATTATAAACAACATATCAGTTCTTGTAACTCCTGAAACATACTTGGAACGGCTGCATAGAGGCCATGAGTAGGACAACGTTTATACCATGAAATTAATCAATGTCCAACAATCTTACCTTATGTTAAAAAAAGAGGAAAAAAGGAAGTCAAAAGTAAATAAATGAAAAAAATGATTATCTGCATTTTGTAAATGAACTATCTATTGTGTATTTTAATTACATTTAGCATGAGACTTCAATGTGTAAAGGACATGAATGATTGCATAATCTATTGATGTCTTTACATTAATGCCAAANGCAGCCTAATGGGATAAGACCTCCTCCTACTGCTCTTTATTTCTGAGGATACACCAGAGGGCTCTTCATTCTTTACTCTGATCAATAGACCATTGGATTAAAAAAAATGCATGCACCATAAATCAAAGGAGAAGTGTCATTACTTTAAANCAGTTTTTTTTAGAATGGGTTAATCAATAAAGTGGTTTACATAAAATGATTTACTGTCTGGTGACTGGTTTGAGAGACAATATTTCGGATATAACTTAAAACACATAACATGCAGATTATAAAGTTTANTGAGAAGCACAATTTTATATCCAGNTCTATAGGAAATGTATACAGCTATGACTCATTTCTAAGAGACAAAAATCCAAATGTCGAAAAGCACTGCATGACAATTATGTGGATAGTTGTGTAACTAGAATCACTGATTTTTAGTCTTTGGACTGGATCCAGACTTCCATGAGTACTGAATATATGATCCGATCCAAAGACAGTATATATGATTGAAGTCTANATGTAACAGGGAATAGCACTGTCCTCTTAGGAGAAGACCTAAGAGCAGCTACATGGTCATAGGGCTGCCTTAAGACCCCATGTGGATCTGTGGTTGTACACACTGAGTTCTGCCTGCTAGGAGATTTGCTGGGTTTAATATACTTGTCTATTTTTTTACTTTGCTTTAATAAAGACTTCTTCTGAAGTGTGAATGAATGCAAATGTTGTTCTTCTTTGTAGTCCGTATGATATCATCACAAGCATTACAGNGTTTTTGCATATGCGACTTAACTAATCTTGAATCCATAGTGTGATGTCTAAGGGCACATAATAGTCAATTCATGATCCACTTTTTGAATGTCACATCCCTGCCATGCNTAGTGATGGGGACTGCATAGTCTGGAGAACGTGAGGCACATTATGCATAATAACTGTAACTTTTTATTGNAGAAGGAACATAACTGAGGAAAAATGACCAATTGTGTTTTATCTGCTTCTTTTCTATATGAGCTTTTCAGGAAATCAACAAATGACTGTTTTTAGCATACATTGCTTGTGTGCTCTTACACTGTGTGTCATACCACAATAATCCTCCTCAACGTTCATATATTACTGTGTAAACAATCTCCACAGCTGGGTTTGAAGGAACACATTTTGCTCTGGATCTTGACAGAATGACAATCAATGTTNCATTTGATCAATAATGATAATTCTGACTAAATGTCTACCTTAAGATAGAATGTGCTCAGAATGTATGACTGTTGCTTGGTAGAATTGGAAGTGAATTCTTAAAATAATTAAAAAGTTAAATGTCGGTTATATCAATGTTGAAATCAGCTATAAATATTTCCATTGGGAACAGATACTTTCTTGAAATGCCGCTAAGTACCCAACCTAATGTAGCAGCTTTAATGTAACACTAATACAGAAATTCTGCCCTCTGACAGTGCTCCGGGGATGGACTGCAGCCAGCTGGGAATGGTTTCATCTGATGAAAGGGGAGGGTTGTGGTAAGGCACTGCAGGATAGTAGCGCAGGATACTTCTGATGAAGGTTTGTCCAGGCTCTTTCCCTCTCATTTGCAGCAGTTGAATGGCTCTTAATGTCACTGCAGTGCCAATATTGGAAGTGGTGATACTAAGTGCATATATATACACTTGTAAGATTTTTTAGTGATTACACAATCTCTAAGATTACACAATCTCAATCCCAGCTCTCCTCCTTTACCTCTATTCCTATCTAGCTCTATACGTCACAACACTGCAGAGAACAGGAGCAATCTTCCTTTAGGTCAGCCAGTGCGAGGCATTCTCACTTCATGTCATATAAATATGAGGCACAGTTAAATCTTTACATGGTAAAAACTCCTAGCTGATGTCACTTCACCATTCCCTAAGTGTTTACAATTTTCCAATAAAGTATCTGAATACCTGTGAAAATGAATAGTATTATGGCAAGTGATTTACCTCAATTTACCACCAATAAAACAACGTAACAGCCCAGTCATGCCGACTCATTCATTTGCAAGGGAAATACATCTTTTTCTCCATTCATAATTCTGGCTTTTTGTTCTATTGTCAATATACCATAGGAAAGAGAAACACTAAAATGACACGTGTAAATTGGTTTATGTCCATAGAACTGGTGTGGGAAGCTTGCTGTAATACTTTAACAGCAGAGAGTGCTGCAAGTTATCCCATAAGTAGAAAATGAGTAAATCTATTTTATATACTGGTGAGNAGCAATCAATCTATAAAAGGGCTCCCCCATAATAAAGGCATTTCAATGTTTTAGCTGCATGTGGAAAAGTAATTTAAACTTGCTTTGCATAGCTGTGCCACACAATCGCATGTTTCATGTTGACGTGATAGAAAATCTAATTTAGTTACTAAAACACTGAATAGATTTTTGAAGTAAATACTGCATTTCTTTCCAGCTCTGAAGGATATAATGTTCTTCCCTGCAGCTTGCTGTACAATGCTCTCAACGAGCTTGAANGAGGGCTTTGTGATTTAATGGCCTATTTCCCTCCTACGCATTGTTCTGTGTGGTTCACGTTCCCTCTTAGATAATTCTGGATAAAGCATCTCCATTGCACAGGCTGCTGCATCAGCATCATTTAAACAGGATTCACTTTGATCTTAGAGATGTGTATTAGAAGAACATAAATAAATAGTTCACTTGTACTGAATATACACTAGGGGTTGCCTGATTTAAATATCAAAATTACCTGAGGGGTTAATTTATATTAATCAATACGTTACACTGACCTAGAAAAAGAATGACCCAATAAAATGAAACTCTATTGTTGAGAAAAATAGTTGCTGTGTAAATTTAAATAGCATCATTAAAATTCTATATGACATATTGTTGCGGCACTGCGTTCTGCAGAGGGGTTTCTCTGGCCTGTGATTGCTTATAGGTGGAGGATTATGGCAGACCAATATCCAGGAACTGGAGTAAGGGAATCCCACAGTTCAATCACTCCAAATGTCAGGGGTGTTCTGGAAAAGCAGGATGTCCTACACAAAGCTCAACACTCGCCATGTCCCCTCAATTTATCCTGTCCCTGTGTCATTTCTAATGTAAATCTGTGAGCTCCACCAGCTCCTTAGCTTGGTAAGGCACCTTCCTCATTCACTGGTCACGAGACGAGCTGAAGTGCATGACAGACAGCTGTGCACTCTGCTGGGCACTACTAGAACGATTCTAGCGAGTGATGCCGATAATGAGGCGGTTCTCCCAGGGACAAATTGCCACATTTATCAGCACCAACTTACACTAGTATCATCACAGATAAACTATGCAAAAACCATGCCATTATCTGCACCATACACTAGGAAGTTCTTTTCTAAATGGCAGGCATACTCACCTCTCTGGCACAAGAAGGCTGCAACTCTGGGTGGGTAATATATATATATATATATATATATATATATATATATATGTAATTTTCTTATTTATCTATTTTTTCATCTTTTCAGTCTGCAGCTCACACAATGCAGAGGAGGCAAATTGAATTAACTGCAATCAGTATTACAGGTGAGAGATGATGTTTCCAGCACAAGTCTAATAACAGTGTAACAGTAACACTGGTCAGTATCTGTGTGCAAAATGCAAAAATAAAGTATTCTCCCTGCATGCACACACTGACATTCATTTTACTTCCTCCTTGAATTCAACATGGTTTTGCCCATGAGTGTGTAAGTCACGAGTCTAAAGCTGGCCATACACGGAACCATAAATCATTTACAATTAAACAACCGATTTTTTTTATTTTAGTGTATGGGCACTGGCAATAATGCTGCCATTAAGACCCACTTTAAAAGCATAAACCAAACAATTTTATTGTTAAAAAAATGTTTGGAAGTACTAATTTGCATATTTCTTTTTTTCAGCTCAATACACATGTTAAACTAATGCATACAGCTGAGGACCATGTGAAACTAACTTAAACCTGTGTGAATTATTTGCTAGACATCTGTGGTATGTGCTATGTTCTTGATTTATTACCAATGCTTGTGTATAGTAGCTTCTTTTTTTCTGCTTTAATGACCCCTGTAAAGTTTGTTCTCTTTGTACTCCAATAAAAAAAAACATTATACCAAAAAATAAAGAAAAAGATATAATTTGTGTCGAAAACTTTTATTTATTTTGAACACTGCAAAATGTCTAGAGCTTCACTTGTGACAGCAGTCAATTGTCTCCAACCACATTTCATGCACTGTTAACCAAATTCCATTACAAGTCTCATTATTTCGAGGCCATAATTGAGACACACCTCAGATTACTAAAATAATTACAGTAAGATATTTGATTAATGAACGTGATTTGCTGAATTAGTTACACAATCCAGTATTCATGGTTTAATTGGATCTACAGTAAGCCTCACTTTGGACATACAATCTAAACCACAGATATTATATTAATATTAACTACAATTGACTCATGCAAGTACATACCAACTAAAAAACTTACATGCTGACCCTCATAATACAGAATAGCATCAAATGACACATGAGTTGATCTGATTGAGGATAGAACAAACCCAAATGGGAGCTACAACCACAGAGACCTATCTCTGTACACAACATGCATGTGTAGTATTAACATTCTCTGTGCCAAGAAATAGGGCTCCAATACGTTGCATACCCCGCCACTCACTTTACAAACATGCAGTAAATGGTTTCATTATGTATGGTGGGGAATTGGTCTCCCCACCATACATAAAGGAATCTGCATGGTACAGTTTACCAGCGTTTGGATAAGCTTAAAGCTGGATCTGATATTTATATCTCCATCTCTGGCATTCACTGGGATTGCTACTGGCCATTTGTGATGAATACATTCCTATGTATCAACAAAGAACCCAAAAGGAAGAGACAAACAAATACAGAAGAGAGAAAATAAAACCCTTCAGTCAGGTTCACAAAAGTCCATAGTACAAATGAATATGAGCCCCATCATGGTCACCAGGGTGCATATGGTGTTTGGGAATTTGTCTGGTATTGCTTTTAATGCATAACAAGTAGACCTGTGCGTGAAGTGAACACAAATAGTATATTAATAATGGAACCTGCAGTAATCTCTGGTAGTCTTACAGCAGCCACACAGCATGTTCTGAGTGCAAATTAAGTGAACCAATCAATGGGAAAAAAAATCTAAGTGTATGTAGAAGCCAAAAGAGAAAGAAATAATTTACAAAATGATGCAACACTGCTANGGTTGCAGTTCGATAGGCTTATTAAGTGCATTAGCTGCAGACCTGAATTTATTTCCTAAAACATATTTAATTCAATACACAATGTGCAGCTACGATATAAGAAATATTAGCATTCAAGTNCTGTGCTATAGCAAATTTATAAGCAGGACTGGAAAGTCAGGCGGTGTATCACCTGCTTTATCTAATGTCTGACCTTCCCGTAAAACCATTTCCTTCAATGACAATTAAAGAATGAAGATGTTTATGATCATAATGTAGCACAGGCCAGAACGTTTGTTCTCAGATTTGTCTATGAGGAGGGCTTGAATAGAATATTGTTTATTAAGCAACAAAGGATATGTCCATATATAAGCATTTGTGAATCATATGCATATGTCCACATGGGATCCAGAGTTTTTGGGCAGCAGAAGAGTAAATTAAAATGTAAAATTAAAATAACTATTACACACTTTCCTTCATGAGTATTTTTCTCTGTATAAGCAAACACCCTAAATTTTGGAGCATGTCCCTTATTAAGTACATAGAACTGGATCCAGGCCTCCACAAAAGTGTCCCTTTCTAATAATTAGGATCAGAAAACTGCACGTGCCGCATTCCCAATACAGATCTGGAACCTTTCCAGACATCTTGAACCAAAAAATTGGTTTATTTTTCATCCAATTGTCAGATTTAGTGTATGGCCAGCTCTAGTATCTGCTACAGAACACTTTTACATATAGAACATACACTTAGAACATATTTACTAAGCGGTGAGATTGCAGTGAGATTGGAAAGGGGGGATGTTGCCCATAGCAACCAATCAGATTCAAGCTTTCAGATTCATTTTACACACTGGAGAATGTGAACTCGAATCTGATCGGTTGCTATGGGCAACATCCCCACTTTTCAATCTCACTGCATTCTCGCCGCTTAGTAAATATACCCCGTGGTCTTTTTTTGAAGAGGATTCTGAAGAGATTTAAGTCTTTTAGCTTAACCTAATTGAGGCTGAAAGAGACAAAAATATAACCAGCTAAAACAGGAATAAAGAAGCCTACAGATGAATACTTTGAAAAATGCAACTTATTTGTGTTCAATGCTTACTTTAAATGCTATAAGAGCAATTGTTTCTCCTCATCTAGTAGAATTATGGATCCTCAGTAATTGGTGGCAGATATGTTTAATCAGCTTTACTTTTCAGTCATTTTGCAGGAGGGAACTGCTGGANGCCTACACAGGAACTACAACCTTTATTGTACTGATGCAAGTGCTTGGATACTGTATTTCTAAATACATTAAAATAACATTGGGGTATGTGCTACCTTATGGAGAATGCTCACATCCAGCATACAGCATGTAGGAATGACCTCAGGGTATCATAGGATAAGTAAACCCTGATGGATTCTTATTCCCTTATTTATACATATAAATTAGTGCACCAGAGAGTTTGNGCCACTGGAGAGAGATCCACACGATCACATAAATCTTTCCTAGACTATCATCAGGAACATAAAGTATGATATCTATCTAGATGCCTAGCTGCAGCTGCAAGAAATAATAAAATAGACCAATAAATGCTCCAACTGAAGAAAAAAACGTGCACATGTATTTCTGTATATATGTGTTAAAACACTGGGTAAGGCTGAGAAGGTAAAAATAAATATTCTTACAAAGGTGTAAACCTTAGTCACTGAGCGCATTTCTTCACAGATCTCAGTGTNGTTCATTTAAAAGTCATCTACTTCATTTGAATCATTTTAAGCGTTGTTCAAGTATACTATAATTTGGATTTAAAGTGTGCATTATGACCTGAATATCTTGTCTTCAGTAAGAATACCCACATGTTTTTTTACTCAGAACTGAAATGTTNGTAGATACCCCAGGTTTCTTACTATTCTTACACCACACCTCATATAAAGTCAAATGGACACTGAACACTATAAAAAAGCTGTCAGTGTGCCAGATGTCTANTGAAAAATTTAAAGGGCCATTAAACGAAACATTAAAAAGCATACATTGAGAAATAAAGGTTTTATAACTTGACAGAAGATAAGGNGTTCGTAACCTTCATAACAACCTTAATCTGTTTTGCATACAGATCTTTGCTTTGTCTGACAAAAAAATATCCCCCTCTCATTTGTGTATATTTCTACATTAGATTTTTAACCCTCTTCTATATTGAAATGGAAACTGCATTGCAACAATGTGAAGAAGAGATAGTTTTTTTTTACAGAAATAGTTTTGAGATTAAACTGTGTTTGTTGGGTTTTTGCCCTACTTAACTGCATATACTTAATCCTGGTTGTCATGCCATCCAGTAACATGCCACTGTCAAATAGCTTTATGCTAATGCTGACTGGCCAAATGACTGGAATTACATGGTGAAACCCCACTCAGCATGTTTCCCAGCTTTAAGTTTTCCCTTGCTGATAAAGCCTATTGCTGGCAACAGTAAAACCNACTGTAATACTTCATGGCATGGGGGGCTGGAGGTTTACCTATTCTTTATACATTTCATTATCACATAGTGATCAGTAGTCAAAGTGGAACTTTATATGTGATGGTATGNACAGTTAAAAGTATGGAAACAGAAACTAATACAAGTGAATGAAGGTTTATAGTTTTTCAATAACATTTATACACAGTATACACCCCCANTTTAGACTGTGCATCACTGCAATCTCACCTACAAAATATTCTATAAAAATCATGCATGTCAGGCCATNTGTGAAGGTGTAAATGCATAGTGTAAATGCTGGCATACACCTGCTCTCTGGATCAGACATACAACTGCAGGTCGAGACTATATGAACATTGGGCCACAGTTATAAACATTCCAAATGCTGCAACANGAAATGATGATGATGCTTTTCCACACCACATTTGCAATTAAACACCTCTGAGATTATTTTACTGGGTTGCTCACAAACAATACAAATATTAATGTGTTTTTTACAAAGTGATAAATAACAATATGAGCAAGTATAATCTTGTCACACAGTTTACTCATTTCTGTTATACATATGCAGCAAATTAAAGAAAGCATAAAAGGTAACAATTTGCAATACAAATATACAAGTACAAACAAGCACAAAAACAAGAAATCCAGTAGCAAGTAGAGAAAATAAATGTAAATGCTTTGTACTCCAACTGTGTCCATAGGAGCAGAAAATAAATTACATCTACAAATGAAATAAATGTTCTACTGGGCACTGTGCTGTATCAAACACTGAGAAGGAAATATGTAGACATTCTTGTATAATGACATAATTTACAGATGATTATTTATGTTTCATATACAGAGAAGAGTAGACTGGCTGCTCTGCCCACAACAAATGTGCATGAAGTTACAGTAATCCAGAACCAATCACTTGTCAGTGCTATGACTGTTTGTGTATAGAAGGGTAATTCAGGGGAAGTGGAGGGATGTTTGCAACGTACAGTAAGGGTGTGCTCATGCAATGTAACCAGATCCAGACCTTTATGCTGCTGCTACGCAGATTACGGCAAAACATTTGCGAGAGCCATAGTGATATCCAAGGTAGGGAAGCTACTGACATATGTATGGAGGACTATACCTGTTTGGGTAGTGTAGCCCTGCAGGACTTTAGNGAGGCATTCTTTACAGATGCACAAACATTTGCTGGGTCTGCATCTGTAAACAGTACTTTGCAGTGGCTGGTCAGGCAATGTCTGTGTCCGTGCCGTGGCTGCAGACACCAAGACCGGTTTCCTGCAGAGTAATGCCGATGATATGTCAGCTGCTAAAACCCACCTATCACAACCTGGGACATGTTTCAAGGGAAGTATCATNTGGCTGTGATCCCAGGACACTATGCCTATGAAGGGGTGACTGGCAGCTTGGATAAGCATCTCGGGATACTCCTCATACTGCAAGGCTGTTAGGTGGAGACTTGTGGCTGCAGCTAACATGGCCAGAAACTGCAAAAGCATCAATGCAGTCAGCTAGTGTATGCCATATTGGGCATACGGAGAAAAAACATTATTATAGTGACGTATAAAATATTTAATTGTGCTTAAAATATCATGTCATATTTTCCATATAGTANGTTTTTCATTGCACCTTAATTGTAATTAAATTATCCCCATAATTGGTCTTATTATGCCATGATATAGAGTTATATGATAGAAATAGAGCACTATTGTGGGGAATCATTTAAAAATGTATTGACAATCAGTCCAATAATAAAGCTCNTTTGTTCTTTCATTTTGATCAAAAACTTCCTAGTTTACATAATAACACTTACCCTGGAAGATTTACCCTTCTTACTATGTAAGTATGAATTTTTTAACTAAATTTAACCAAATATTTCCACCTCACATTTAAAGATACTATAAATAAGTAACATGTTGGGTTTATGGTTACAGAAAAAGAAAAGAAACTAACTTACTGAACTGTAGAGAAAACCTTCACCATTCATTGCCACGTAGAGTCCTGCCTTAACTCCTTGTATTGCAACCACCCGGAGGCCCACAGGGATTAGATTGAAAAGGGCTGAGTTTTAAAAACAAAAGAAATTAGTTAATATTAATGAACATATTTCTCTGTCATTTATTATTCTGTAAAGAGAAACTGCTACATATATGCACTGGACCTTGTGATTTCTTCCATAAGAATGGTTATTCAAAAATGGTTATTTTTTATCTAGAGTAATTCAGAAACCTGAAAAATCTAAAGTAATGTTAATTTGCTGTATTATGTAAGCAGAAATATACTGCAAGGCTAGCTATAGTTATGTACATGGCATGACACAGGACTGTGAACCAGATCCAGACCTGNGGCTGCCAGGGCTGTTCTGCAGAGGCGTCACATTCTCACACACTTCACTTGAGTCTGGANGACCTCCGCAGAGCAGCACTGACAGCCGATCATTAAGGAGTGCTCAGTTGTCTAAGGATCGGCTGTCAGTGCTGTACTGTGGAGGCTTCTCAATCTCAAGTGAGAGGTCTCCACAGTATAGTACTGGGCCAAGCACTGCCCAGCATCTGGTTAAGAACTGACTGTCAGTATCCAGGGGGCAATCCCTGCTGTCATTATTGAGCAGTGGATAAGACTACCCCCTGGTAACTGATACCTAATATCATACACCACACAGATGTACTACTATTGTGAAGGTCCTGGAAGTCCTTGCATACAATGGAGAGGTAAGGTAGGTGAATATGAAACTTGTATTAAGAAACGGGAGGAAAAGGTGGACTTCTAATAGGTGTGAATGACAGGTGTAAATAGGAAAAAATTAGATGAATAGAAGTAGAAGATGTGGAATGTGAAATGGCATAAGAGGAACTAAAGGGGAAGTTGGTAAAATGAATGAGCCTTGAGAAAGTTGACCAGCTCAATAAAACGCGCCTCGGCAACCACTCTCATGGATATGGAGATTATTCGGCAGATAAGCCTCCTATTATATTCTCTCTCTCTCTCTCTATCTATCTATCTATCTATCTATCTATCTATATATATATATATATATATATATATATATATATTTAACGGTTTGTTAAATGCATGCTGTGTGTGAGTGCTCACAACACCTAAACAGTAGTCTTAAGGGTTGATGAGGGCTTCCTCATGGAGTGAAGTGTGCCCCGTGAGGGGACTTTTGTAGTAGTATTGAAGTCTTTTTACCATCTTTATTGGTGTTGGGCTACTTATGAGCACCATATTTACCAACCCTACTATCCTATAAGAGGAACATTAACAAGTAAACTAATCTGTTACTATGGATAACTTTTAATAGGGGGCAATACCGATCAATTATATTATCTGTCTTCTGGTATGGACATAGGTCAGAGTATTTGGTTTTATTTGTTTAGATTTTTTCTACTGGTATTTTAAACAGCAATATTAAAAGTTATATTTTAGGTTTAGTAGGTGTGCACCATTTGTCTGGATGGTCAGTGTCCTTGGGTTATAGGAGACTGTCTCTCTTATTTCCCAGGAGTTTGTTTATGCAATGTTATCGGTGGCACCATAAGTGATGACTGAATTTAAAATTATGACACATTTTTCTTAGTCAGTGCTTAATCATTCCAGCTCAGATTACAAGCAAAATGCCATGAAATTGCCGGGTTTTGTGAAAGCTACGGCTTTCTGCTAATAATCTTAACAGGGTATTTTAAAAACCTTGGGTCATTTTAGTCAGGTCTGAGACCCAGCTAAAAAGATGGGGTTTCAAATAAAAGCCAGGATTCTACTGCTTACTAGCCTTTACAATATACCGGTTGGTGGAGGACATGTTTCTTTTTATCTTTGTTTATTAGTGTGTACAGTTAATTTGTGTGTACAGTTAGTTTGTTTTTATTACTATTATTTATATATTATTTATAATATATACATTTTTATATATTATTATTTATATATTATNTCTTTTTTTGTATTGTATTGATAATAGCCACAAAATCAATAGCTGCCATGTTACAAAAAAGGTCCACAGATGTTATATGCTCATTTTGCCATGCCAGAGCCAAATTATGACTTTGTTTTTGTATTTAATCTACCAATTATTTATTAGAGACTTGAACNTGTATACATTTTTCCAAGTATATTCCCATAGTATGTTTGCATAGTTAAGAACAAAGGACTGTTCTCACTGCAACGTCTTTTGTCAGCATGTTGACCTTTTTAGCACACATAGCTATTGTTATTGTAGCATTATATGTAAAAAAAATGTATGAAACTATTACGCACGTTAAGGTAAATTAGCCTTTCCATAATCATAAGATTAAGGACTGGCGGGACAGCTTAATGGAGACATGTATATATAACCAACCATAATCAGTAGTTTTATCTCAACACTACCATTGAAGCACAAACACGAATGACTAATTTCAGTTTACAATNAAAAGATTCATTGTGCTCATTAAAAAAAGATGAGTGCAATTTCTGGACACAATAAATGGGTATATAATTTATTCATTAACTAAATTAGAAGAATAGCNTAATGCAGAAAAGAGAATCATGTATATGGCATATAGTTATTGGAATAAGATTTGTTGTACACTCGTAAATAGAATTATTAATTGTGGAGACTGGTTGTTTGCAATGATATGACNTTAATAACGTGCTATGAAATAAATGGTGTATTTATGAGTGTGACAGTTGTGTGACAAATACATATATACTTTGAGGAACAGGAGGTACAAGGCTCAACAAAAGGACAGGTCCATAAATTTGTACCNGGTGACAAAAACAGTAACAGTCACGTATGTTGTATTAATGGGACTTGCATGTGATGACTCTGAAAATGATCAGATCTGCTGTATTCTCTGCTGCAGTCATCTAGCCCAACCCACTCCCTGTTTACATGGGATCCCTTGTGTTATGATATTGCATTTATCTACCATCTGTGAAAAAATGGCAAATTGTAAGGAAAGACTTTTTCTTTTCCTTTCATGGACTGTTTATTAATTATTTCTGTAAGAATTAAGGANGATGTTCCTAACAGCTCAGGTCTTCAGACATTGCCTTGCATCAGGTTATGAGTTCCAGTCCACATTCAAGTATTGAAGTAAATACACTCCAAATCTCACCAGTTAAGTCGGTGTGATGCAATATTTTTCTGCTTAAATTGTGACATTCTGAACATGCCATGCCAATTAATATTATATTGAAATATATTATGTTTATACACNATTGTTCGTCAAAATCTAGCACTTAAATTTTGACCTGACTCCTAGGGGGCAATTCAATCCTTGTTCGCGCAAAATTTTCTCCCTTACGCAAACAGCGTAAATTCAAGTTTTTTTGCTCGCGGCTCATTGAGACACGTATTAAAAACCGCAATCTTTTAGACACGAAAAAGCGCACATAGTGCTTCTTCCCTTCTTCGTGGGGGATTGTAAATTTTACAAACAAAAGATACTTCCTCGTTTTCCCTATCGCAGGGACATTCGCTTTTTACCGGT
>JABWIB010005751.1:16134-27744 GCA_016617825.1 Platyplectrum ornatum
TATATATATATATATATATATATATATATATGTTTCTCATGCGCGGCACTCCAATAAATAAGACTCAGTCTCCCAGTGGGTCCAACGTTTCAGTCTATATTTAGACTTTCCTCAGGACGTTCCCCCAAACCAGCCAGACTCTCCAGAGGACTGCATATACAAGATAAGCAACCCAGTTTATGGGATATCATGCTGTTTTAAACCATACTTTTGGCACTCAGATTATATTGTGTATATTCAATAAAACCTTGTGTGATAGACATACTTCACTATGTTCGGGCANATGTTCTTTTACTTTGTCTGCAGGAGTTCTCTAGCCTGAAGTTCCAGATCTCCCGGTACATGGACGGGTCCAGGAAATATATATAGTGTTTGGCTACTGTGCAAGTTACCTTCTGGTACGCATATCTATTTACTACTTTCACGTGGTGCAAAACTTCAGCTCCCTGAGTGCACATATTCTCACCTAGTGTGGTGGTCTACCTCCTTTCTGCCCTATATCTTTTAANAACAGTATTACACTATTATATGCATTTTCTTTTTTGCATATCGTACCTGCACTTTGGATCCATATCTGGCACGATACGAGAAAACATCACTACCCCTACACTTAGGAGTTACTTCTTGGGACTTTATCGATTGGACAAACTTTATTTATCTATTTATAAGTGTGACTCTGTCGGCGCTGTTTAACCCTTGCCCTTGTTTCTTGGGTTTTCTTTTGGGGAAATGTGGATAGTATTACTGTTATGGGACTTGAATGGATTGCCCCAACATCCGGGGGGAATAGATTTACTAAATTGTGTGTTAAGAAGATCGAATGGATACTTAAGCTACAGACACTATATCCTGATGGCTTGAATGAAGCCCATGCTTCTTGTTAAGTATTGTTATAAATCTGTTTATATTTGGTATTTTCATTCTTGTACAGCTGAGATACAAATATTCCCTTCTTTATAGCCCTGTTTGCTTTATATAACCTTTTTCTTGTGATTGTGATATCAACACACAAAGTAAAAGAATGCATCTATTGCTTTGACAAAGACTAGAAGGTTGAAATGCGTTGGTTTGAAACAATCATGTGAAGATGTACCTTGTGTAAACCTGCCTATATTTACTTAATGGCTAGAATGGAAAAGTGGAAATGTTGCCCATGGAAAACCAGACACAAAAAAAGTGTTATGTTTATTGATGCACTCTTTTACATTAAGTCATAATCCCATGCACATTTTATAAAAAGAATTTTATTTATTAAAATTGGGAGAGATAGTAAAAAATAAGATAGTAAAAAAAAGTTAATGGAAATAATGGTGATCTGGGCAAGAATATAAGTGGTCCCTCTGCGTGGAAACTTAGAGATCTTAGATAACCTCTCTTATACCGCTAATCCTGCCCACATCTTATTCATAGAGTGCCATCAGAGGTTAGAAGGACTCTGTTAGTCTACCATGTTTCCCCTCCCTATAATAAGATACTGTCTTATTTTATAGTGTAAAAAAAACACTATAGGGCTTATTTTAATGGAAGGGCTTATTTTAAGTCCTGCTTATATGTCCACCCCCAGTCCTGCCCTCAAGTCCTGCTTATTAGGTATATTTATTAATGACTTATCACTTCAAAATGAAGTATTTAATATTTGCCAAGCATGCTGGTGTTTTACATGTAAACTTCATTCTTCAACTCTTCTGAATGCAGGGCAGCGCTTCATGATATTTACTAAGTTGGGAAGCAGAGTTTAACACTACCCATGGAATATGGTGTGCAGGAACATCTGTTTTACTTAACCATGGCAACCAATCAGATTGTAGCTCTTAGTCTCCTGTTACATATCAGAAAATGTCCACTAAAATCTGGTTGGTTTCCATTCTCGCGTTTAGTAAATATAGGCCCAGGTTTTTCGCCCTATAATAGCAATCACAAGATACATCTCAGTCTTCATATGATTGTTTCAAGTCATCGTATTTCAAGTCTTTGTCAAAGAAATAAGTGCATTTTAGGAAATATAGGCCCTGAGCTTTATCTCTTACTGTGCAATATTTATAGGAATATACATATATATCTGTTCATTACGCAATTGCACATTTCCTTTTAAACTACTTATTTTTTCACTTTTCTTTTTTTAAATTGTTATGTGTACCTACTTATTCCCCTTTATGCTTTATGTCCCATGGAAAATCATAAAAAGATGTATTAAAGAATGCTCAAAACTTTAAGGATTAAAAAGCACTGATCGAAAAAACACTAAAGATAGAACTAGAATCACATTGGGAAACCACATGGGAAAAGTGAATCTTTTTTAACAAGATAGAAACAGATTACTTCTTTCTGCAGTTTGGAAAGGAGATCAGCAGTTCCCTTGTCATTTTCTTTCATNAGGGTGATTCCATTTGGGACATTTAAAGAATCTTGTTTATCAACTAACTGTGAGCTACATAGTGATACCTTTGGGTCCCACTTCTATTTATATGTTTAGATTAATTTGATACAGGACTTTTATCAGCCACTAATTGCACCTCAAGTTCTAATTTGTATAACCTGGCCATTTTTTTAACTCTTTGTTCGTTAAAATACAAATTTATTTGCTTTTTACTGCCTTCCAAAAATTGTGTCTATTTACATNTCAGCATTACTTGCTATTTTTCAGTACACTCTCCACTCGCACTTGTTGGATTTGTGGTTTACATTATTTCTGTGTGCTAAACATTTGCTTTGTTATTATTCATCAAGATTTGGTTAATTGGTTTTTATATTGTGCCTCATTTATTTTGCTTACAAGCAGGGCCGGTGCTAGGTCTGGGGGCGCCCTAGGCTGACCTTGCACCGCGCCCCCGTGACGTCATGACACACGGNGTGACGTCACCACGCCACGTATCGGCACGACGTGTTGACGTCACGCCACTTGAAAACTACCGAGGGGGGCGGCAGGGTGACTGCTGGCCGGCCGGCNGATATTCAGGATGGTGATTGTTCAATAAGTACGTATTTAAAATCAAACTTTGAAACAATATTTTTTAATCCAGCAGAAATGGACCTAATTCTAGGTCCTATTCTGACCTTTTTTATGCCCCTAAATTTGGTGGGGTCCTGGTGCATCTTTCACTGTGTATTCCAGTTTTGTTACTTTTGATTTGAAGCTAGTAATTAGTGAGGTACTGAATATTTCAATGTGCGGCACACTATACATTTTGTGCAGTAACCGAAGCCCCATTTTTGTTCTCTGGCCTTAAGCCAGGATGTGTTTACTGGGGGTTTTGGGGCTAGAGCACTGGACACTAGGATCGATTTGAGGCTCTGGGCTTTTCTATATGTTATGCAAGGTCTTTTAGGGATTATATCCCTTAATGACTCATCCCACACTAGTATATGCCAATGGTGCTTAAGAATTTTTTTAAATCCCTACCATTACTGTTCTATTCAGTTATGAATCTTATTTCCTATTTCCCGTTTTAGTGTTCTTACCCACCTTTTTCTCTTCTATTACTTTGTTCTGATCTAATTTTTTGTTTTTCCTTAGTGACTCCTCTATTAACTTTTTGTCATAGTGTTTTTCCAGGAACCGGAACACCGGTATATAATTAAGCATCAATACATCACTGGATATTGTAGCATCACCCGGAGCTTGTCCANGATTGGGGAATTCCAGCAATCAGCACGGGAAATACTGGGACTCACGTAGCACATCTGCTGCGTCAAGGGTGAATTGCAGTATGCCCGTAGAAATCCCCTTTCATATATGTTAGATTACTTGAAAAACATCTTGTGACCATGAGTCCTAATACTGATTTAAACTAATTTTTGCAACCATCGTGCCTCAAATTGTTTCAAATTGTTGCAATAACCTTCATCGATTTAATATAGTAACAATTGTTGTTCTGAACTGTGATAACTAATTTGGCTTTTATGTTATGGCACAAAATGGAAGTCAATTACCTTTAAAACATACACACCATGCGCGTCACAAGCGTATCCACCACACAAAGTATGATGTATTCCCTGTATGGATTTTCCATACTCCATATTGTGGATTCCTCCTAGTGTGCTACAAACAGGTACGCATAAATTGGTGCGAATTTCGTACCCATGGCCNTTCCGCGAATCTGTCTGTAGCACTTGTCTCCGAATGAAAAGTAATTGTGCTGCAATAAAAACAAACAAACACTACAGCTAAAAGGATCAAACACAAGCACACACCACACATACACTTTACACACACAAATATAGGGGACAATTTTGAAAAAAAATAAAGGCACCAAACAAAAAAAGCACAAAACAAAACATGAAACAAATAGAAGCACTCACCTTTCAACAATGAATTTCTAATTCTGTAACCTACACTTCATAACCAGCCAACTCTCCCTACCTCCCTACTCCCTACCAGCTCCTAACAACAGACAACAAGGAAAATGCCCGTGGCCTAAAGTTTACATAGGGCATGAACCTGTAATAATGTGGCAGGTAATTGGCTGAAGATCAATTTACCACAGCAGTAGGACAGATTTCAATTCTACAATGATGATGTATTCCTGAAATTGATGGTCGATTTGGCCAAATCGCAGAGAAAACATACCAAATCGAGCAAGATTTGAAGACAATTCGCCAAATAAAATGAACTGAAATTGAGCTTGATTTCGAAACAACACATGAAACCAACCATTACTAAATATTATAAATTGACAACGCGAGGCAATTTGAAATCGCTGCCTCGATTACAAATCCCACACGAAATTGACCTTTGGTAAATTCCCCCCCCCCCCAAGATTTTAATTGAGTAGATTGGTATTAGCATTATCACAGGTGCTGATTAACATAGTAAACAGAGTCTGCCTAAATAGGAAAGCGTGGAGACAATCGCTATTCTGGATATCTCTGAGGTAGACGAAACTCATCGCAACTGCCCACTGATGTTAATCAGAAGGTGCCTACCGATTCCAAAAAATATTCAGATATCTGATGGGCACTTCTGATAAGGACTAAAGTTTAAGGGAGCTGGTGAGATATTATGTCCTGGCAGGAAGGGGTTTTGCATGAATGGAATATCAGTTGGTACAAACTGCTCACTTATATATAATATATATATATATATATATATATATATATATATATATATATGTTTCTCATGCGCGGCACTCCAATAAATAAGACTCAGTCTCCCAGTGGGTCCAACGTTTCAGTCTATATTTAGACTTTCCTCAGGACGTTCCCCCAAACCAGCCAGACTCTCCAGAGGACTGCATATACAAGATAAGCAACCCAGTTTATGGGATATCATGCTGTTTTAAACCATACTTTTGGCACTCAGATTATATTGTGTATATTCAATAAAACCTTGTGTGATAGACATACTTCACTATGTTCGGGCANATGTTCTTTTACTTTGTCTGCAGGAGTTCTCTAGCCTGAAGTTCCAGATCTCCCGGTACATGGACGGGTCCAGGAAATATATATAGTGTTTGGCTACTGTGCAAGTTACCTTCTGGTACGCATATCTATTTACTACTTTCACGTGGTGCAAAACTTCAGCTCCCTGAGTGCACATATTCTCACCTAGTGTGGTGGTCTACCTCCTTTCTGCCCTATATCTTTTAANAACAGTATTACACTATTATATGCATTTTCTTTTTTGCATATCGTACCTGCACTTTGGATCCATATCTGGCACGATACGAGAAAACATCACTACCCCTACACTTAGGAGTTACTTCTTGGGACTTTATCGATTGGACAAACTTTATTTATCTATTTATANCCTAATGGATGCGCCGGCCCTGCTTACAAGCTCATACCTCCCAACTGCTTTTGGGAGACTGTCCCGCTATCCCTCCCGCTACCCAGTTTGTCCTGCTAAGGGGGCAAACTTTATTTTTCCTATTTTTCCTGCGAATCACAGCATAAAAAAGGGGCAAAGCTTGGACGGGAACGGGGGATTTGGGGTGTGCCGAGGCGGAGTCGGATGGATCCAGGGGAGGGGCTTATGTGTCCCGCGCCCCGGACCGTGTATGTTGGGAGGTATGCAAGCTTAGTTGTTTCTTTTTCTGGAACACTGCATGGTTTATAGTCTTTTGGACATTTGAGTGAGGGAACCTCTGTACTATGAATTGGCTAAGAGAGAACACTTGAGTCCAACCAGTTCCCTCTGTTGGAAAATTAATTTCTCATTTTATGTTATTCTGTCATATTCTGCAACGTGTTACATTTAATTTGCACAGATTTGTATACATGTGCAATGTGGAAAAGTGTATGCAATTCAACTGAAATGCATGGAAGCTCAGAAAAATTCTTTATTCACTCAATTATTGGACTAGATTCTGATTTATGCTAAGTGGGCATTTTTTGATCACTAAGATTGAAAAAAATGCTTTCTTTTTGTACTGTACTGCACTGCATGCAATACTAAGACTGTTATATTTAAGATGGTGGAGAGTATATCTGGAAGTGTAAGCTTTTTTTATTATGTGAGAATGGGAAAAGATGTAAATAGTACGGTAATAACAGGCTTTAGTACTGACATACAATACATTTTCCCACTACCTCTATTTTATGTGAAGGCAGTGTTTCTGACAATAGGACACCATGAAAANCTTAGGACAGGGTCTGTGGACCTGATTAAGAGATTCAGGCGGCCGCAGCATGCGGCCACCAGGTACTCCAAATTCAGAGCTGCGCAAAAGCCCAGCTCTGAATAGAGTGCAGGGAGAGGGGCAGGCCGTATGCCCCGCATCCCTGCGCTAATGTAAAAAGTGCAGAGGTTCCGGATGCTGTATCGAAGCTCAAGTGCAACAGGATTGGAAGTATGTATCTGGTCCACTGTTTAGATTATTAAACATAAGAATTTGGTAACAAAACATTATGTTCTTCTGTCCTATTTTTGTAACCTCTAAATNGAAAATAAAGTTTTTCAACAGTTTGCCAAGCAGCAGACACAGCGTATTTTGTGAAATCCATTTCAGATAATTGTTTTACTAACATGTACCTGAATGAAATTACAGCTATACTAAGCATTTCATTTTCTCTTGATACATTTGTTCAGTTACAGTACATGAAATATAGGCTTATAGTTTCCAGCGTGTAAATCTGTAATTAGAAAAAAAAATCAACATTATATGAGCTTTAATATTTTACTTTTAATTAGAATTATGTCAACTGTTCTTTATTCCTGTTTCCCAAAGACTTCAGCTTACCCTGAATAATTCTATTTAATTTGATTAAATTCCTTTGTTACCATTCAATGCCCCCTATAAGTTATGCACAGTTACAGTAATTACATCTGTATAAAAAATTATGTATTCTGATATAATTGCGAGTTATCGAGGCAGAGCATACTTTTGCAGTGCTTAAACCTTAGTGGTGCTTTTTTCCTGGGTTTTTCACATTTCACATTTCCTTGTTTTTTTCTCTATGAATAAAATTTTGACTTTGTGATAACTACTTTAGTGACTTTCTCATGCTCAGAAATGTAAGTATAAATGTATGCAAATAATGTTTTTAAGTATTTTACATAATAGACCTTTTGATGATAGCAGAAATTAATAATAAATCTAATACATTTTTTAATTAGTAAATAACTGGCAGATTAACAAAGCTGAAATTGTTGTATATTACTACCTTGTGTCTGAAATGGTTACCATCAAACCTGGTTTACAAAACAAAATCCATCCAAACTGGTTAAAGGATTCATTTTAATGTTTAATGTTATGCCAGTACTAATGGAAATTTCCAAAAAGCAAAAACACTATATAATAAATTCAATTGTGTTACATGGACTCCAAATTCAAGTAGAGTTGGAGCAACACACACAAAATTACCAGCATTTCAGAGCATACCAAGAACACACTCCAGTTTATCTGTGATCACATGAGCAATTCTATTGACACATATGTTTAGCGGTTCTGCCTCTCTTATTACATGTAATGTACATTTTGTATGGTTTGGATATGGTCAGTTTATCTCCAGTTTATCTGTGATCACATGAGCAATTCTATTGACACATATGTTTAGCGGTTCTGCCTCTCTTATTACATGTAATGTACATTTTGTATGGTTTGGATATGGTCAGTTTATCTCCAGTTTATCTGTGATCACATGAGCAATTCTATTGACACATATGTTTAGCGGTTCTGCCTCTCTTATTACATGTAATGTACATTTTGTATGGTTTGTATGTACTCCCAGAGCTCAACTGGGACACAAAATCAGTTATCTTATTCGTATAGTCTATACACATTTTTATAACTTTTTATGCTCCAAATCATTTTTTTTTAAATGAACTTGTANAAAAAATGTAATTTAACTTAAGACAACCCGGGGCACACTGCGAAAAGGAGCTGGCCCCTAGGTAATTTATATACTGTTGAAGGAGAAGCGTTCCAGAGACATCAGGTCTTTTCTTGTGCCTAGCTGAGAAATCAGGCACTTGAACTGGAAGTACCTTGCTAGACATTTAACCTTACTAGGGTTATTTATAGTTGTTGTTTTTTAACTTTTAATTATTTATTTTTCTTTAATATTTTCTTCAGCATCAACGCCTTTCTTTCAGTGCAGCAAGCATTTCTAGAGCCTGTTTGTTTCTGTTCTCACTCCCTTGTTTCCCAGGGTGCAAGACCCTTCTTCCTCTAAGAACCCTGTCTGACCCTGAAATGCCAAACTTCTAGACTGATCTCTTTCATCCACCAACACCAGACAATTACACTGTTCCTGCTCCTATGTAGTTTGCAAACAATTGGGATGGTATTGTTTTTTTTACTAGGTTTGGTGGGAAGGAGTAAGGGCACTCCCTCTGAAGTAATATGGTTTCCATATCCCGGCCTAGTTTTTGCTGTTTTAAAATGACAAAATAATCTTTTATTTAAAGTCTATTTAGCTCCTTTCCTACTGAGGAAATGTACCTCAGGGTTCAGTATGCTTAACCCTTTGAGTGTACACTGTGGTGTATGTGTTCTTTATTGTATTTTGCACTTACTGGCGACTATTCTGTCAGGGGTTTCCTGACAGAAATGAGATCACGTTATTGGAAGAATTATCACCTCAACCAGGTGACAAATACAGTATAAAAAATTTGCAGTCTTTATAAAGTACTCCCACACAATTATTACTGTGATGTATATGTGTCTTTTAATAACGTAAAATGGATATTTTTGAATTAATGGACCAGATTCAGACTAATAAAAAATTGATGTTGCTCACATATAATAAATACAACACAGATCTGAAGCCTCAAGATCCAGAAATCAATATTAGTAGTCTATTTGGTGGCAGAGCAGGACAGGATGGGTTGTGTATAATGAGTATGTACGGTCTGAGAGAAGAGCGATTTTACATTAAACATCTTATGTTAGGTCTGTGTGAAAATCGTAAGGTAAGGTTCAAAGGGGGAGCTATCATTAATCATTCAAAAATTGCATATAATAAAATTTGGTAATGCACAGGGTGAAGGTACCTTTTATATATATATATATATATATATATATATATATATATATATATATATATATGGACAGATTTGCCCATAAAATTTTTAAGCATTATATAGATGATATTATACTAATATGGGATGGATCAGAATACATCTGTCTACAGTATATGGAAAAGCTGAATGACAGCACATTTCAGTTGAAATTTACAGCACATTTTTGGGGTCATAAATTGGATTTCTTTTTAGATGCCACATCAGGTAAATTTGAGACTTCCACTTCTGTAAATTTTAACAGCTATTTTGAGTATGGAAGCTGCTACCATCCTAAATGGAAGCATAACATACAATACTCACAATTTCTGCAATAAGATAATTCTGAAAAAATATTGTGTCCTTTGATTATGACATATAATAGTCAGGTCGTGAAAATCAAAATAATTGTAGAGAAATTTTGGCATTGTTTAGAACAAGACTCAGTTCTGGCCTCAAGCTTAAGCCTAAACCTGACACCAGCACGCAAAGCTCTAGTATCTAGTTTTCTGAGACCATTGGATACAAAGGGAAATAATTTGAAAGTCTGCAGCTTTTATACCTGTGGCTCAAAATCTGTAGTCCTTGCCATAGAGATATATAAGAAATATGCATATTCTAATAAAAGCTCTTTTTCTATTAAAAGCTATATGAACTGTCTGAGTACCTATGTTGTGTATCTTATAGAGTGTAATTGTAACCTTAGATATGAGGGCATAACAAAAACGCCCACTGAAAGATTCTAATTTAAGATTGGCACAAAGAGAGTCTTTCTGGATCTCAACACGCTTAGCCCTTATGGGTTTAATGAAACTTTAGATATTATTTCATTTATAAGATTAAAATGTATTGATTGTTTTATTGTGATTCCATGGAGTTTTTTACCCTCATGGATAAAGTGGTTGCATTTGTATAAGTGTAAAAAAAAGTATGTATTATCCCTTAAATATGAGAGGTACACAGTGTAAAGTGTTATATATATATATTACTTAGTTTAGTTATTCAGATCTCAACTAAGTCTATATTTGGAGCGTAAATATTTATATAGGATTGTTTGTATGATGATTAATGTTGTTACTTATTTGTTACCTAATAACCTCTTGGAAATGTATGTTTGTGTTGAGCTTAAGCATGGACCATAGGAAGGGTTAAAAAAAAAATCTGTAATATATTCTCTCAGTGTAGTGTTGTTTTAGTGGTGTATACATTATTTAAACTGAACTGAAGATTATTAGGAAAGTGTATAGCAATTTAAGATGGCTAGGATTAATAGCTACTATATAGGCTGCTAATATATTTAGGTTAAAATTNTAAGTTTTTAATTTAGAGTTTGTTAAAAATGTAGTTTTCATTTCCTTCTATGGTGAAAACTGTTTGTATAGATTTGCTAAACTATTTGTTGAATTTTAACTTGACATTGCATTGTGATCCCCTATCCCCCCCATATGTTCAATTAGTAAATCAAGCACAGACTGGGTGTAATGGAGTAGCCAGTGTTTATCTGCAAAAACTTTAACTCCCTGACGATGTTGTCTTCACCATATAACAAATGCCTCAATATCGGTTCGAGCTCTGGCTGCTATCTGGGAGGGTGAATGATATTTTACTATCTGGGAGGGTGAATGATATTTACTTTTAGATGCTTTTTTATCTGTTTCTGGCATGAGTAATTGAGTGATTCTAAAATACTCAGAATAAAGAAACAATGTACTTGTGCGCTCCCTACGTTTTCTACATTTATTTTTTTTATATCTGCCTTTAGGTAATTGGACACTAAGTGGGAGCAACAGTCTTATTATAAATCTAGTGGTAGATAACAAAATCTACAAGATACCCAGACTTTCTTAGAANAGGTTTACCATACATTAAACTGCTTCTGATGGTATGCATTATTTCTGATAAGCCTAAGTCAAGGCAGATGACACTCAGAACTGTGAGTCAGGAACTTTGAAGATGACGATGACAAAGATGCTTGCATAAGGTATCTCTTGTGCAACCAAATGAACTTACCATAAACAAGGAGACTTGACCATCTGTCAATAGCCTTCATCAACACCGGGATTTTGCTAAAATTTTGGTCAGATAATATGAGGGAAATATATACCAAAATCTGGAGCGCTGGTTAACCAGGAATATTTATTAAGATAATATCAAATTGTAGACACAGTATA
>JABWIB010005754.1:19089-31653 GCA_016617825.1 Platyplectrum ornatum
GCTGTTACTTAGAAATTATATTAGATAATTTAGGCTTATGATGTGTGTTTTTATTAGGGTATGTGCAAAATATCTTTTTCCACTCGGTTCCGTATGGCTGGCCTAAGGTGGCAATCGGAAATTGGATGAGTTGGGGGTTGCAAAAAAGATAAGCACTTGTGTTTTAGGTGTAGATTTCTTTAATCTTGGGAGCGTTGACGTGAGCCGCTGGACTGTACGGGAGCCAATGGGATTGCCGCTGAGTTTCAGATGGCCGGTCGCCAGGCAACGCCTGACGCTACGGGCCATGAACTGGCGTTATTTCCGGTAACCGACAGACCGGTGGCGTCCGTCAGGTCTCCTCGTGGTCTTGAGCAGGTATTTAAATTTCAGGTGTGTGGGAGGTGGGTCACTAGTTGGTTTGGCAAGCGAATTGTCGTTTTTAATAGGTATGTCCAGTTTACAGTCCCTGAGGAAAATTGCGGTTAGCAATTGAAACGTTGGACTCTTATGAAATATGGACTCGTGATACCTTGGAGCACTGTTAAAATGAGGATGAATTTCCAATAAAGAAGCAGTTTTTAAGTCTCTGTGAGTGNCTTCCATCCCCACGAAGATTACATGTATGCTAAAAGGGAGCTGCACCTGGAGCAAAAATCGCAGGACACGTGAGTGCTGGTTTTGGAACCTGGTCATATTATAGAAAATATATGGCTACTAAATATAGATAAGTCTAGGTAAATATTAGTATAGAATCATTCTGAAAAACATATACCTTCAACTAAAAACAGTTCCTACAGTGTCTGCATATTCAATAATTTATTGATAGAGGCTAGATAGAGCTATATAATTTCTTGTTTGTTTGATCAAAACGCAGTTTTGTATATATTTACGGGTTGATGACTCCCTGTATCCGGGGAGAGACAGCAAATCTCCCAGGGCCCAGGATGAGGCAGTGATGTAAATCACTGCCTCACCCCCGATCGGTGCTATGAATGTGTGGGGCTTGATGACATAGGTTTGATTCCAGGGGATGCAGCTTTGTGCACGATTTGCGCAAATCACACCCTCTGCCTCACCCAGTGCTGCTGACTCATGGTTTCTCCCGGACAGGAGAAACTGAAAGTCGACAACCCCGATGTATTTCCAGTGTAATGATGACATTTAAGCTATAAATATGTAAAAATGTGATGCAGAGTCTAACTCTAGGAAAGTGGTATTGAATAATCTTATGGTGGAAACAGACTGGGCTGCAGACTCCTAGCAGGTTGCTATCTCTACTAGCAACACTGACATCCCAAAAATCCTGGAATAGGGAACAGAGTTGGGAAATGAAGGGCACAAGTCCAAAAAAGACGGGAGGTCATTGTCTTCATTGTCTTACAGCTATTTACAGGTGTTAGCCCCCAATCACATTATCCAGTACCATTATTGGTATAGGCTGTGATTGCAGATAGAGGAAGTAGCATGTAAAAAGGAGACAATAGAAACATAAACAGCGTATGGATGTGTAAAAGTCCATACAACTGTTATGAATGATCGGGCGTGGTGTCAAGCCTGCCCATTCATAGTAACGATTNGTACGGGAGGCAGAGAATTGCCCAAAATCCGGGAGTCTCCCNGATGTCCTCCATATGTNCTCCAGGACAGCCGACTTTTAGTTTCTCCCTCCTGAGAGAAAACCAGAGTCAGAAGAAAGGAGGTGGGGCGGAGGGTGTGATTTGTGCAAACCCCACCCAAAACTCAGTCCCTGGACCAGGGAAACCATAGAATCTATCTGAATGGACGAGCGTGACGTCATCAAGCCCTGTCCATTCATAGTAGCGATCAGGGCTAGAAGTCCAGTGATTTACATTATATCACTGTCTCGGCCTCAGTCCTAGGTGATTAGCCGACTCTCCAGGGATATCAGGAGAATTGGCTGAAATCCGGGAGTCTCCAGAACATTTGGGAGTCTCAGGGACATTCTGGGAGAGTCAGCAACGCTGAGTTGAACCATGAATAAGAAGCGAAGTTCAGCCTTCCATCTTTGAAAAAGTGGTCTCCATTGTTTTATTTATTTTCTTTTTGCAAAGGGTTTTTTCAATGGACACTATGTTTTTGTACTATGCAAATCTGCTGTTTCTTTGTTCCTTTTGCCATTTATTGTTTGTTGATTGCTGTGACGTTTGTATACTGTAATTTATCTACCGCAGTGATTTGTATAATTTGTAATAAAAATATTCAACAGAAAAAAGAAAAAGTTGTCTCCAGTGACACAAAATTCAAAGCCTTCTATCTACAAGAAGCTATTGTTCTGCTCTATTGAGACTACAGTGTGAAGAAGTGATGTTAGTTCTAGGAAGCGTAAATAATGATATATTTACCATGATATATTTATATATTTAATTACATGTTTAAATACTGTTACTCGGTATAGGATTAGACTTTTATGGTCAATAAACAAATACTCAAATCACTTTAACTGTCCATGTATGTAGAGTAATGGTGCTACAGATGACGGTCACGTGATAAAAACAAAGTCACGGGACTAACACGGAAGCTGCGCTCAGGGGAGAATGAAGGCGCTTGGGGTGCTTGTGTCCGCGGTATGGCTGCTCGGTGTGTATGGCGTCCCGTCCACGCACACAGCAACGGGACCGGTGCCACTCGTTATTTGGCATGGAATGGGTAAGCCGTAATAAGTATAGCTTTCCTCATGCTAGTGTAATATTATTCCTATGGCAATGCGGGTATTTTCTCTTCATCTCTGTCAGGTGACAGTTGCTGTAACCCTTTCAGTATGGGGGGCATTAAGAAAATGGTGGAACAACAAATCCCTGGAATCTATGTGCTGTCTCTGAAGATAGGAGACTCCATCCCTAAGGTGTGTGAGTTTAGGAGAATTGGCCTCATTTCATCTAAGGGGATCTCTAGACTATTCACTGCAAAGCTAAATGGAGAGTTGTTTATTTTATAGTATTATTTGCTTATTACATTCGTTGTCACATAATTTACATTTAAGTATAAAAAAAAGTATATGTGTTGTCAAACTACAAAGTCCCAGCATGCTTTGCCAGGTATCACCTATCTCTGTGCAGTTAAAGCATGCTGGGACTTCTAGTTCTACATAAAGGGGGTGGTATATCTGGTAAAGCAATCATCTAGTGCAGGAATAGGCAACATGCAGCTCTCCTGGTGTTGTCAAACTACAATGCTTTGCATGCTGGGACTTGTAGTTTGACAATACCTGGAGAGGCGCAGGTTGCCTATCCCTGCACTACACAAACAGTACTCTATAATTGAGTTTTCNAATAATAAGAGATTGGCTAAAATTTGTACTTCTCCTTTTCGCTTCCTTTGCAGGGAAGCTATCACATGATGCTTGCAGAGTTTGTGTATGCTCTAACATATATGCTTGTGTTTCCACAGGACATGGAGAACAGCTTTTTTCTTAATGCAAATACTCAAGTGGATCTTGTTTGTGAGCAGTTGGCAAAAGATCCCAATCTGCAGCAGGGTTACAACAGCATGGGCTTTTCTCAGGGTGGCCAGTTCTTGTAAGTATTGTCTGAAAATACACTATAAGATAAATTGTTCAAATCAAAAGTTTTTTTTTTAAGACTGGGTAAAACTATGTTGAATTACAGGGGATGTAAATTGAATTAGTTGCAATCAGTAATCAGAGATGATGTTTCCAGCCCAAGTTTAATAACAGTGTAACAGTAACACTGGTCAGTATCTGTGTGCAAAATGCAAAAATAAAGTATTCTCCCTGAATGCAAACACTAACATTCATTTTACCTCCCCTGCAATTCAACATGGTTTTGCCCTCTCTTGAAAAATCTTATGATTNGAATAATTTTGTTTTCTATAAATGTTACAGGAGAGCTGTCGCTCAGAAATGCCCTTCACCTCCAATGAAGAATCTCATCTCAATTGGAGGACAGCACCAAGGTTGTATTCTCAGTAGTAACATTTGTTACTCACTATCTTTCATATATTGTTGGTTCANGTTTTTAAAACAGCATTAACAACTAGTGTGCTTTTATCTTTTCTGGCCTGTTTTTGATTTTGGATAGACCATAGTATCATGCAGAGCACTGTAATGTGATACTCTGTTCACTTTGACCCAGTAATGCCAGACTGACATCTTCAGACCCCCTGCTGCAGGGACTCTGGTTTTGACACTTTTCCCTCCTCCCCATTCTATTCCTCTTAAAACGCTAGTTCTCACCAGGTTGCCCATTAACACTGCACACTGGGTTGGACTCGGGAATAACCCTGCTTTTTACCTGTAAAGATGTTAAGGGACAGGGATTTGCAACAGGCACCGTTCACACTGCCATAAAAAACCCTGGTTTTTCAGGCAACCTAGCAATGTCCATGAAATGCCTGGGTTTTTAGTGGCAGTGTGAAAGGGGTATAAATAAGCTATTGATCTGTTAACAAAAATGCAACATGCATCTTATCTTATGTTACCACACATGCTATTTGCATGTATGCCATAGTGGCCAATGAACCCTTACATGGACATGTTTGAATGTAATTTAGTAGACCACATGGGTATGGTAATTACAATTACAACCTAGTTTGTAGTCTTGCATCCAGATTTAGGTTCTGGTTGGCACAAGTCTGTATAAATGCTGGAGACTTGCATACNCACCCCAGATGTTATTTTTAGTTTGTTCGCTTGAAAAAGGCTTGCATGTGAATCTCGCTCGCAGGTCTGAATTGGGTCCCTTGTGAGAAAAACATAATTTCACCAAATGGCTGTGTTATGTTTAGGTGTATACGGCTTTCCCCGGTGTCCAGGAGAGAGTTCACGCATTTGTGACTGGATTCGAGAAACCTTGAATGCTGGTGCTTACACTAAAGTTGTGCAAGAACAGTAAGTGAAAAGTTAAAAAATAAAATAGTTGTAATTGAAATGGCAGCAATTGTATTTTATATTTAGATAATAAACAGTATATAACACATACTACAAACAAGTGTTTTTGTTATTTCCTCTAGAAACTTTGTGTAACAAATGGAATTAGTTATTTGACAAATAAATATATGTCATACTAAAAGCACTGCATTTGTGATCTCCTGTGTTCTCCTTAGTTTGGTACAAGCAGAATATTGGCATGACCCCCTCAATGAAGAACAATACAGAAATAGTAGCATTTTCCTGGCAGACATCAACCAGGAGCGGGTAAGTGTAATGTGTCCATTCAACAGATTTACACCAGAAATACAGGTGGGAGGACAAGGTGAAAGTTGCTGAGTTAGAGAAAAGGTATTGTAGGTGAGGAGAAACCATTTATATTTGAGTCTATGGGTGACAGGTATAGAAGATGGCACAGAGGGGGAATAAGCCATAAGAAAAAATGTTGCTTTTATTTGAGTAGCATCAATGCCATTATATCTTCAGGGCTTAGTGTTTCCATTTCTTTATTCACTGCTTGGAATGTAATACATTCTTTCCTACTGCCTGACATGTCATTATGCTTATAAAGCTTACATGTGCCATAACCATCTACTGCTCCTTCTCGGTGGAATATTATATTCTCCCAAGGTTAAGGCACTCTTTACTCAGTGGCCCTGGATTAAATATCACAAATAAATAGATATTTTGTATATGAAGGGCCTCTGGTTTTATAGTCTCTTTTCTTTCATGTTTGCTACAGACTGTAAATGAGACGTATAAGCGCAATCTTCAAGCTTTGGATAAGTTTGTTATGGTGAAATTCCTCAAGGACTCCATGGTGGATCCNGCGGAATCAGAGGTTAGTATTTCCATTGGGAAAAATTCATACGTATACAGTACAATTTTGGATTTTTACATCTGTTTTCTTCCTGTAGTGGTTTGGTTTCTACAAACCTGGACAAAGCAAAGAAACTGTTCCATTGCAAGAAACTTCTCTGTATATTGAGGTAATAGAAGAAACAACCTTAACAGTTTTTGTTGAGATTATATATATATTCTTTTGGAGCAGAAAATAATACCTGTCCAATGAGTTATTGTTTGTTCAANCTCTTTGAACTCATTAGGCTTGATGATGGAACTAGAATTCAGACTTAGGGGTATATTTACTAAACAGTGAGATTGCAAAGTGGGGATGTTGCCCATGGCAACCAATCAGATTTGAGTTCACATTCTCCAGTGTGTAAAATTAAACTGAGCTTGAATCTGATTGGTTGCTATGGGCAACACCTCCACTTTCCAATCTCACTGCAAACTCACCGCTTAATAAATTTACCCCTTAACATAAATTTAGAATGTTGCTCCTCTAGTGCAGTGGTTGCTGTCTTCGTAACTGTGCAACTGCCACCCCTAATAGTTTACATGAGATATTTGTAATTATTATGTAGAATGATTTAAGAAAACTTATGTTTCAAAAGGTCTTATAAGTGTGTAGTTTATGGTTTTTTGTTTTATTTTTAGGTTACATACTTAACTTTAGTAAATGCTGCCCTTTTCTCTATATCGATNAAGAAATCTGGCAATTTATGACATTTTGTCTCATTTCTTTAACCTTCTTAGGATCGCTTGGGTTTGCAAGCAATGGACAAGTCCGGAAAGCTGGTATTTTTGGCTGCCGATGGTGACCATCTTCAGTTTTCAGAGCAGTGGTTTAACAGCAACATAATCCCCTTTCTCCACTAAAGTTANTAGTATGGAGGCTAGTTTTCTTAGCACCCCTTAAATTTGCACTAACAATAGCATACAGGGCCGACTTTTAGATTGGTGAGGGCTCCTGTTATTCTTAGGAGGACCAAAAATGTAATTCAGCAACATCGATCCTGTTACATTTTCCCCTGAATAGAATACAGTGAGTAGTGTTGGCTGGCTCTATATTATGCAGGGGGAGGTGCAATAGAATGGATGTCAAAGATTGACTTCCATGATCCACCTAGGGAACGCCTCCAGCATAGTATCACTGTTCATAGGTAGATCAGGTATGCCAATCAGCGACAGTCTTTCTGTTGCTCACCCCCTGCACAGTATAGTAGCCAGCCACCGGGGATCGCAACAGCCCAGTCTATTTTGGGGAGGCCCCCCGAGGTAAATACGGCCCATTTAGCAAACAGTACCAGTAAAGTATACAAATTTTGTTTCTGTTAAATGAATATTTTAACATTAAAACTAGATATTTATTGTATGCTGCATCTTCTTTCTGAAATGGGNGCAATAATTAACTGTACAGCACAATGTTGTTCCTTAAGCTGTAATGTAANAGTGTGTTTAGCTTGAGTTTGTAAATGAATCTGTAAGCTACTATCAAACAACTTCCAAAGTAAATAATGTAATTAACAAAACACAAACACTGTTAATTTCACTTAACTTTTGAATTTAATAAAATGATTGATTTGTAAACTAGTTCCACAGTTGATGCAAGAACTGCTCCTGTTCCCTAAATAGTAGAACAGAACCTGCTGACAACACATTAGAAATGTTCGGTACATATTGGCATTTATAGTTTAGGAATCAGGAATTAAGCCAAGAGTAATTGAAAGATTAAGGTAAACATTTGCATATTTCTGAAGATATTTATATATAAAAAAAAAAATGTGAACCCTGGAAGTGCTGAAAGGAAAAAGCCAATATGCAGAGGGTGAGAGCTGTGCTATTCCCTGTGTGCATGGAATTTTAAGTGCTCCTTACCCAGTCTTACTTTGGTCCCATAACAGTTTACTAATCATCCAGCCATTACCCCAAATTGTGTATAGAGCCCCACCCAATTGGCATAAGAGTGGGAAAACAGATTAGCATGGGCAGCTCTTGGTACATTTCTGGCACTAATTAGGAGTGGTACAGTAGAATATTTACAGAGCTGCGAGAATCAGATCTCTACTCTACAGCTAGAGGCATTCTCAAAAGAAGCAGCAGAGAGAACAAAGAGGGCTGTAGAGAACATGGTGCCCAGCCCATGTCACGCTGGCAAATCCTGGTCTCTACCCCGCAATCTCCGTCACAGTGGTTACCAATTTCTGACCATTCCAAACAGTCTTAAATTGCTCTGGCACTGGAAACTCACTCTGCAAACAGACAGGCAAACATTACAAATTTAGAAAGTTACAGACAACTGTCTGTTTAAAGGTAACAAGTCAAGTCAATAAACAGTTCCAAAGAAGGGATAGATTGTTCTACATGTATATACACACTTATATACACAAAACAGCATCACTTACGAATTCTCCTCCACTGCCTGGAACCAAAATGTTCATCTCTGAAGATTTGGCACTGACAATCTCACAATTTATACTGTCCTGGCTTAGGTAAACATGGCAGCCATCCGTCTTATTGATAGATATTGTTGGCACTTTACCCAACACCTAGAAGCAAAAATAAGAAAATATGAAATGCAGGACAAATGCCATTGAGAAGTGTGAACTTCTCAATGAGCTCCACAAATAAGAATTAGGGAGATTGTTTTATTTATTTAACATGTGGATAAATATAAAGTAACATGTAGCCTACCTGAACTTTAACATCACGTGAATTGATAATCTCCACAATTCCAACAGCATCTTCAAACACTAAGCCAAGCTTCTTGCAGTTATCTGTAGATATAGGATTGCAAACTTTATTATTGAAAAGACCCCATTACCTGGAAAGTTTGCAGCTCTTAGGTCTTGGATTAGTGTCAAATTAGGATAACTTGTCTACTCACCTACAGTAATTGAATTGATCTTGCCTTTGATCTGCAGGGTGCTGTTTACACACTTGTAGATATATACCACTTGCTTAAGTTCTGTGTCACTAATCTCCAGCCTGGATGCATTTTCCTGGTTTTCCTGATAAAAGAAAACTAGGATATTAAGTAAAGAACTTCATCTGTTCAGGTCAGATATGCTGTTTTATCATGAAACAGTTCCCCAACAAGATTAAACTGATAGGCTGCCAATTCACTAGAACAATTGTTGTTCTAGTGTAATTAGTGTCGATAAACTGGGTAATTTTCCCCTGGGAAAACTGCTCTGGTACCATTCACAAATATGATGATGAGTGAAGCTGTCTCCTCTCCGATTTATCAGAACTTTCTCTTCCCTTTTAAGGGAAGCCTGTACCGAAGCCTGGTACATTACCAGGCTTCAGCAGAGGGGAGAGGAAGTTCTTTTATGAATGACAGGCATCCCGCCCAGGTGAATGGAGTGGGGTTTTATTGATGTTTTTTTCGAATTGTAGCTTATTGTTGAATTGGGCTAAAATTTGTCTCGTGTGGTCAGCTTAAGTCACTGTTGCTTGTCCTTCAAATGTTCATTATTGCTATCACATGTAACCAAATCTTGATATCCTTATCAGTATACACTCACCACTCTCCATTTTTTCCCCTCTAATTCCAATACTGCTGGTTCCTTCTTGGAAACTGGTTTAGGTGCAGGAGAACCAACGTTTGTTGGCTTTGGGCTAGTGAATGGCTTAGGTCCACTACGGATTGGTCCACTCGGAGCTTTCAAAGCAGGATTTTTATGAGTCTTCATGTCATCAGAGACATGTTTCAGTGCTAGATTGAATAATAAAATATTTAAATATTTAGAATTGGCTAACTTTCATATCACTCAACTTAAAACACATTTACTGGTTAAGGCTTATCACAACAGAAAACTTGGTCCTTCACCTCTTAGACAGCACTAGAAAAGTCAAGCTAGTATGGAAATGTAGACATTTTACTGTTCAATAAATACTAATTTTCTCCTTCATACAAGTTTAAAACCATTTAAATCTGCAATCCACATTAAAATGAAAGTGTTGCAGAGTTTTTTTTGGAACAACATATAATAGGTCAATATATTATAAAACTGAATACTCAAATGGCTTTATAATTCACATTGCTGAAATGACATCAACTGTACTGTACATACTAAACAATAAACACTAAAAAAAAAAGCTTCTAATAATCCTGGCACTCAACTTAGATAATTCCCTTTCATGATTAAAACAATTATTCTTTGCTTCTCTTACCTTTGGTGATATTTTCTCCCTGGTTAAGTTGTGCAAATAGCTGGGAGCGGCTCTCAGTGCTGTCACCTGAACCAGAAGATAGGGATGATGGTGGAGGAGGAGGGGGTGGCCCAGCAGGAGGAGGTGGAGGGGGTGGCCCAGCTCTGGGGGCAGGAGGAGCACTTGGTGCAGAAGAGGTAACTTCAGCCTTTGGACCCTAAATGTCAATTAGAAAAATGTGCACAAAATATAATTAATAGGCACTGTCTGCTCAGTATTTTGACAGAAGTACATAATTATTACAAATATTGGTCAATAGACTTACTGTCTTTCTCCAACTTAGGCCAGTTGTATGATGTTCCTTTATATAGGCCTGTAGCTCTGTCCAGATGTTCAAGTATGAACGCACCCAATCTACATGTTTTTTATCACTGTCAAGAAAAACAATAATACATAGAAATGTACACATATGTAGTATATATGCACAGGAAAAAAAAACAAAGACCTCATAAAAACATATCTGAGCCAGGCACTTCCCAACAATCCACTATAAACAATGATATTGCAACAGAACCCCCTACCATGCACATGCAGAAAACCTTCAATGAGCATTCTACTTAAGCTGAAGATATTGGTCACATGAGAAAATGAGAAACGTATTCTACCATAGAGAAGTTTGGTTGTACAGAATACAAGAAATGTGACCACACACACTTAACTGTAACAATGCAAGCAATTAGTCTTCTAACTACAAATTAGGACCTACAAGATCAAGTTACTAGCAGTGGATTATCTGACAGGGGTAATGGCAGCCATGTAAGTGTGTAAAATATTATATATATATATATATATATATATATATATAAAAAATATACACACACACACATTATATCTTACACAAGTCAACAACTTACACATCTTTGAATTCCTTAAGCACTCTGTTGGTATAAAACGTTGCTGCATCAGTGAATTCCTTCACAAAGGGTCCAGGTTTGGGTGACTGCCAGGATAATATTAAGTTTAGTGATGAATACAGGCAACAAGCAATAGTGAAACAAAAATATGAAAAATAGATATATGTTTTCAGTACTGCTTACTTAGCAGATGTAGGCAAATAAGACACCTTTCCTTGTTTGTATATAAGACATACCTTTATTAGTAAGTTACACCTGCAGCTTATCTGCATTGCCGACTACTACATTTTTCAATAAAAACCATTTAAATTAAAACATAAAAAAAAAGATACTACATTCTTAACTATGAATACTTTATGCGAGTCACTAAACCATAGAAAAAAAAAAAACACCCAAAAAACACCATAACTTACCACTGCTACCCATCCAAGGGCAGGGACACTTTCACTTATTGCCGAAAGATGATTGAATAGTTTGCTACCTCTATTCTTCTCTCTAAACTCTTGGACAGCCTGAATCTGGGCAGACAGTGGGGCAAGGAGAGCAGAGAGATTCTTCTGCACATATATAAAAAAAAAAATTATTAACAATAACAACAATAATAATCTTTTGTTCGGTAAGAGTTTGGCATACACAAATAAACACACCTCTTCTGGCTGCTGACATTGTGATGCTTTTACCAAAATCTCACGCTGTAGATTTATGCCAACAAGCAGCAATTCAGCCTGAAAACAAACAAAAGACTCGATGAATGTGTTAATCAACTTCCATATNACCCATAAAATCTAAAATCAGATATTTCCTTTGCTGTCTTCAATTTATTAAAACAAATATCCAATGTAAAATTATTGTAAGCTACTCNGGTATATGCAATTGTTCTTTATCTATATTACACTTACCAACTTCTGGAGATCCCCACCAATCTCCTTACTGTTTTTCAAAAATTCTCCAACAGGCCCACTGATAAGCGAGTCATAGCTCTGAACAAATTGTGCTGTAGCTATAAAAACAAATTTTAAAAAATATTCATTACACTGGTTTAACTTCTATAATCCATAACCAAACATACATATAGTATTCATTTGTATATTACCTGCAGATGACTCAGCAGCTCCCGACCCCGCTGCAATAGCTTCAAGCTTTCCTACTGCCTTCTCCAGACGAACAACAAGACTCTGCAGCTCCGCCATGGTTATAAATCTATGGAAATAATAGTGAAAGGAAATTGTAAAGCTATAGAGTAAATTAAGCCAAGATGATCAATTGCAAAATATAACGCAATACTATAATGGCTTCTAACAGTGTGCAGACTGTACATACAGAACAGATGTGCAGCCCCTTACACTGAGAACAAGAATGAGGAAGTATTACCTCCCTCACCACTGTGAAGTATTGCAGCTACAACACAAATCAGCCTGCCCCNATATCACAGGAAGCAGCTGAACATGTCTCAGCAGATACCAAGAAATTCCATGCCTATCTACACTGCTATACTGTCTTAGCTTAGGACATGCAGGTACAACCTGACACTAAGCAGTATACAGTTCTTCTGCATGGATCAAGTATGTGTATTTTTACTGTGTCATACCCCACAATACCAGTGCATATGTGCATGCATATATATGCCATATCGGCACTTCTCCAAAAGATGTAATTGAAAAACTACAGATCTCCATTGACTTCAATTACATTCTGTGTTTCCATACCGCCACTTCTAAATTTCCACTTTGACCACTGATTTTATATATATATATATATATA